>JXSR01S051990.1:155034-184691 GCA_000969725.1 Ophiothrix spiculata
AACTAAATTTAACAGTGATACACAATATTTTTGACCATACCTTTTTAAGGAAAACACATTGGGTGTAAAATTCTTTCGATCGTACACTTTTATATTTTTTTATGAAGTATATGTCAGTATATGCAATTGCACTGACTTTCTCTCTTTTTCTTATTATGTTCAAACAGCATGGGATTTTCCCAATGGTGAGCCAAATGGTGGAGTTGGTCCTCATTGCCTTGTGGATAAACCAGGTTACCGCGGCCAGTCACTCTGGTATGATGAGCCATGTGATAGAGAGTACTTTGTTGTGTGCGAAGTTCAAGTTGGTAAGTACACACCATATTGGTCCTCATTATCTAAAAGACTATGCTTCATACTATACTCTATAAACCTTGAAGTATGCAACAAGCAATCAGACTCTGTTACGAGATCCATAGCACATCCCTTGTATTCTACAACATTGTGAACTGTTGTTTTTGTATTGTGTAAGAGGCTAGTAATGATTGATTGGGATTGATTAAGACCAAATCACTGCATATTAATACATTTGGTACATAAATATTTCATGATTCTAGTATTATTTTTGGTTAATTTTGTTGATACTTTATGGACAAATCTTGAAAATAAGTTCATTTGAATATTCAAATTGATTGGGTACGTTGTTATGATTCGAAAAGTACGGACTAATTTATTTCCGCGTATGGTCATATTGGTCTGGGTGGGTCTATGTGCGTTAGTCGGCTGCTTGTTGCATACTTCAAGGTTTATGGAGTATAAAAGACTATGCTTCATACTACTTTGTCATGACAAACCCTTTGATGAAGAATGTTAAGTTGGTAAGGGGCTACTTCAAACCTCAACTGGCGGCTGACCGCCCGAAACCAGTGGTTCTGGGCTGTTGACATAATTTGTTCAGGACAACGGCCAGCTGCTGATTGAGTTTTGAAGCGCCCCTAAGGAGTGATTTGTTAAAGTGTGTTTAAGGGGCATTGGACAAGTTCAGCATCATCCCCAAATTTTCCCCAAACATTTTAAGATTTTTGCATCATTTGAAGTATTAGCAGTAATAATGACAGCATGCAAAGTTTCATTGTCATATTCAAACCCTATATATGAAAATACATAGATATTCTTTTATTTTTAATTATCGTTGTCGACAACGATAAATACTGCCCTGTATAGTTGAATTTTTAAAATTGGTCTTTTCAGGAGATCTAATGCAAACTCAAAATTTCTTTTGATTTATCTGTAATTTATGATGTGAAAGGAATGTTTTACAAACAAATCTTTGGCTCTCTCTTGACATAAAATATAAATAAATATGTTTAGAGAATAGTCTCATACCCAAAATCAACAAACAAAATAAAATTCAAATTTTTGACTCTTCTGAAGGTTTTGATCAAAATTTTCCCAATATCTGGTAATTGAATGTTATTTTCTAACATATGAAGTGTAAATCATCCACAAATAAAATTTAGAAATTTTGTCCAATGCCCTTTAAAGTACAAGTTGGTCCAATCTATTCATGTGGCTAAAGAGACCAATTTGATTTCCCCATGCAAAAGGCCTTTTATTGCAGAAGAAAGTTGTGTAATCGGTGTGAGCACCATGTTTAGCTTAGACCTTTTGCGATTGTAAGCTAAACATTTATGTTGTCATTTTTACAGCAAAGAGTGCTTAATCTATTAGATTTAGTATGACTACAGACTAGATTATATGTGGATATTCACATTAACTTCAATTTATGTCAAATAAAGCTTCCATGGATAGCAACCTCTGCACTTCTGACTTATGTTTTTTACAGAGTCCAAACCAGGTGAATGTCCTGATGCTGGAGAGCTGATTGCACCAGATGAAACATGCAATAGTCTCTGTAGCCATGACGTCACATGTCCAGGCACACAGAAATGCTGTCCTACGGGCTGTGGCTACAGCTGTAAAGAACCATGTAAGTGTAACAGGCATAGATTAAAGAAAGAAAAGACAGGAAATTACCTGTATTTTGCATTTGAGTCAAGGTCAATATTTAAACCTCACTAACGTAGATTTTTAAACTTTCTCTTATGATAGTCTTACATCGAAAATGTGTATTTCAAAAGATTCAACCCTGGGATCAACAGATTCAACCCTTTGATCAAAATCCCAACCTCTTGCACCCAAATCATATATCCAGCAATGGGGAGCCTTCGATATTGTGATATAAAAGCCTGGGGTGCAGTGTGCTACTCAAGTTCGATTTGGATAGGGATGTGCTACTGAGAAATTTGAAAAGCCACCTATCCCATTACAAATTTTAAAGTAAAGGAGATCAGTTCATGTACCAAATTTCTCATATTTTGAGTCACTTTTATTAAAAAAAACATTTTTAATCCAAATTTGCACTATTTTGGCACAAATTTCTAAAGCTTTTGTAAAGAAATGCCCACATTTCAAATTGTTGAAAAATTTGAAAAGAGATCTCATCAAATACTAGATTTTTCAAAAAAATACTAGTTGAATCAGTAACGTACGTAAAATCAAGGCTAATCCTTTTAAACTCATAAAGATAAATTTTTGAATGTCATACAGAAAAATATCTGTTTATTTATTCTTCCAGAGGTGATGAATAAAAGAATTTACATAGTTTTTGCCCTTCTTGTTATCTAAGTCAGTCATCACTTGAGATATTTTTGGCATTTCGTCAGCATAAGCATAATCTTCTTGTTCAGGCCTCTGAGTGGAGGAAGCTCTCATCTGTGCAGATGATTTTGCTGAAGCATGGGTGTAAGCGTAAGAATACGTTTCTTGATCAGGGCGTTTCTGTTTAGAGGTGAATGGATCATCATTAGGGTTTTTTGGTAACTCATTTATGTAGCCATGCACTTCCAGATAATCAGAATGTGATGATTTTGTCATAGCATATGCATATGCATATTCTTTATGTTCTTTCTGCACAAGTGATGGATGCTCAGCACTTGATTTGTTGGACGATGGTAATATTGTGTCTGGGTTAAGCGATGTATACGGCTCTGAGTCAGGTTGTTTTTGGTATGCAGTATAGAATCCAGTTTCATCAGTAGATACCAGGTTAGAAGTGGATTCCAGGTTGGGTCTGGTCTGGGTGGAATTCTGCTCAGATGTTGAGTGGGTGATTGGATTTAAGGTGATTGAGTCAGATGTAACTGTAGGGTTTTTATACTTCCTCTTTACGAGCAGAAGGAAGATAGTAAAGAGTATAGCCGAGATTATAGTGGTTGTTGATACACCAATGATCATTCCTACTGTAAATGTCAATGAAGTTAATGTTTCTCCTGGGTGTGTGGTGGTTTGTTGCAATCCTGATACAACAAGAGTCGGCTGAGAAGAGCACTGTCGTGAAGTAAAGTTTGGAAAATAATCACTACTGATGGTGCACACAAAACTATGTTTGGTGTATTCATTGACAGGCATCTGCCTTGTAATCTGAGAAAAGCCTGGGTAGGTTTGTGTTCCTTCAGGACCGGATGAAAGGCTCAACTTAACAGGTGGATTTGAGTCACCTGCATCACATCTAAAAGTAACATTATCACCATAATTGACAACTGATGAAGTGACAGAACATTTGGGATAAACTGGTGGTGGCTGATACTCTGAGATTGGAACAAAAATGGTCTCCCTCACCTCATGTTTGGTAGTACCGCTATAGTACATGACAAGGCAGGAGTAAATGCCTTCAATAGTTCCATAGGTTCCATAAATATAAGAAAAGTGTCTCCCATATCTCACATATCTTCTATCAGTAGCATCAGCAGTCCACGTGTCGTTCACAGCAAGTTGTCGTCCATTAAATTCCCAGATGAGAGTAGGTGTCATAGATCCCTCGGGAAGAAATGCCTGGCAATATACATATGATTCATAAGGTTCTACCCCCCTTCTGTATCTTGTTGATCTAATTTCAATGATAACATCTTTCTCTTCTGATAGCCCTACATCTAGTTGTGGCTGATATTTTGAGATTGGAACAAAAATTACATCTTTATCTTCATGTTTTGTGTTCTGAATGTAGTACGTTGCAAGGCAAATGTAATAGCCTTCAACGCTTTCAAATGTTCCGTAAATATAAGATGTCCACCATTTCATGTGTACAATCTCCTTGAAATCTACATTTCCATCAGTGCTATGAGCTGTCCATGTGTCGTTCACAGCAAGTTGTTGTCCGTTAAATTCCCAGATGAGAGTAGGCTTTGAAGATCCCTCAGGAAAAGATGCTGCACATTCTACAGATGAATTATAAGGGTCTCCTCTGTTCCTATATCTTGTTGAGCTTATATAATTGATCACATCTTGCTGTAATGATAACCCTATGGAGCAGAACAGCAGGAAAATGCAAGCAGTCACATGCAAATCCATGTCCATGATTACAGATTGTATGAACAATTATTCCAGTTAGTGCAGTGTGCAAATTAAGGAAAAATATCTGGTAATTCTGCGGATTACCATGTCCTAAATATTGGTAATCCGCAAGTATTTTTGGTAGTCCGCAATTTGTCGCCAAAATAAGAACATGTAAAATGTAAAGAATTCTCATATGATTTTGATTGGGCTTAGTAAGTACAGGTTAACAATATATTTAATGACTACTATTGCAACTATAAACCAATAGTCCATGCCTCAGGTGAGAAATGTTTCAAGTCCCTAACAATTTTTTGAACATTTGGGCTAGACTTCTTGCGGATTACCAGCTATTAAGTTCTGGTAATCCGCACAAAATTTTGGTCTTCAGGATGCCCGGATTACCAACTAATTTGCACACTGTAGTGAAATAACACCAATATAAACTGAAAGTGTCTTTCTAAATGTGCTCAATCCCACATTGTTCTTCCTGTATAGTTTCCTTCCCTAAAGTTTTGTATTACAGGGTGTCTCAAAATATATTGTACTGTATAATTTTAGGTTTACAAGCCTATTAGTAGAATTGGTTACACATTGTTTTGCCATTCTATAGAATTTTCGAGTTTTTGAAATTGTATTTATATTTGAAATCTTTTCTACATTTGTAAAAAACAAAACATAATGCTATCAATCTTTCAAGCTATATTCATACATGAAGATATTACCATTTATAGTTTTGCCAGACATAAGTCTGACGCAATGAAGCATTTTCCGTTAAGCCACCAACGCATCCACACTTGCTATCCACGCATTTCCAAAGACATATTTTTTGTCCTAATGCTGAATGCATTATTTTTTGGGAGGGGATCTGCAGAGTGAACTGCAAAAATGTATAATATTAAGTATGACTAAATAAAATTTTGTTATGAGAGAAATGCAAATTTCATATATTCAATATAAATTCTTGAAATACAGTATAGATTATTCAGAGACACCCTGTATAAGGTTTTCCAGAGTTGTGGTTAAAAACAAATTGATATTTTGTACCACAAATCAAGTTAAATTGTTTCCTCTTGTTTACATTAGAATAATAGTCAGTTTGCAAACTACCTTATTTTGTAAGGAAATAGGCTCATACATGATGGTGATAAAATACACAAATGAAGGTTGAAACTTCTGCGTCACAAAATTTTATTAACCTCGTTTGGAGGCCTTTCGCACAGCCTTTCGCACAGATACCATCTGGCATCGTCAGCAATGAGAGATGTTATTATGACTGAACGTCTCTTGAAATACTGATGGTGATGTAACTTCTGACTGGAAGTTACCAAATACAGTTACTTGGGGGGGCCCTGTAACTGTATTTGGTTACATATAGATTATGTGTCATGCTGAATTCAACGGGATTCAGTTCCACCCCCTTGTCTCTATTGAGGGTGGGCTCCCATCACCATCAGTGTTTCTAGAGACGTTCAGTCATCATAACATCTATCATTGCTGACAACGCCAGATGGTATCTGTGCAAAGGCCTCCAATCAAGGTTATTAGTAAAATTTTGTGATGCAGAAGTTTAAACCTTCATTCACCTTCATCAACCTTCCCCAGTATCCCCAGTATTTGTGTACCTTAGTTTGGTTTTATCAACACGGTCAAAATGTGATTAATTTAAAGTTTAATTCTTCTTTTTTACTTGTTATATATATATTATATATATAAAACATTATATTTTATATGAAAATATGAGAAGTATTATAGGCTAAGATGACTTCAATCTCTTGCACATCATATGTTGATACACTTCATCCATTTTACAATAATCTAATTCATTGTTTTGTGTAATTCTGTGGGGTAGATAATCCTCTTCCGAATTAGAAAATTGTCTCGAACTACATTCTTATCAGTCATCTAAAAAGTTATGGTAAATTCAACCAATTTATGGACCAAGTTCACAAGAGAAGAGGTAACAAGGTTGGATTCTTAATTGTAAATATAGAGGCTGAGCAAAGTGTAGATAAATTCAATTAACTTCCTTTTGTGTTGCAATATATATTTAACACTGTTAGATTTCAAGAAAATGCATGTTAAACTTTGATAACAAAAGGGCAGCCATTGGCTTACAACATTTCTTTGCTGAGTTTTACAATGGTTTTAGAAAGTGTAATCACACATGTTACAGGGTTAGTGCGGATCCTTGAAAGTCCTTGAAAGTACTTGAATTTTTGCAATTTCCAGGCCTTGAAAGTCCTTGAAAAACTGACTTTATCGAAAAAAGTCCTTGAAAGTCCTGGAATTTGTGAATGTCAGAAACGTTAAAATAAACATGACAAAAGAATTTACCATGCATGCAATTATGTTTATCCAAAATTGAGCAAAAACCAATTAATTTTATTTGTTTGACACATATTCCTTCGGCCGCCGCTGGCAAGGGGAAAAGTCCTTGAATTCTTCTTGGAAAAGTCCTTGAAAGTCCTTGAATTTTGTAAGTGAAAAAGTATACTAACCCTGTGTTATGTTAGGTTAATTACATTTTTAGTACAGCAGGTATTGCACATTCTAAAAGCTTATGATAGGGTCAGGACATACTTCTCTGAGCTACCAAATATTTGGTGCAACAAGTCTTTGTTATCTTATTGTAAATGAAAAATCAATGCACCACACTTTTTGTGTGTGTGATGCCATTAGAAAATGCATTGAAATTATAATGTAATAATAATATAATAACAAATACTTATTTAGTAGCTCACAAAGCCTGTCCTGGTCCTTATAGAGTAAGATTTGCACTATCGATCTTTCATTGAAATAAAAAAATCATGTCACTTTCTGATGATTAATTCTATGTCTGCAGACTTCATTGGGGAAACGCTTTAAAATCCCGACCAATATAATTCAAAATGATGAGGCCTACATTTTTTAAAGGTTTTTTAAGTTTCCTAAAAGCATTTTCTACACATATGATATACTAGTTTATATGTTTTTACAGGGTGTCTCAAAATATATTGTACTGTATAATTTTAGGTTTACAAGACATGGGTAGTTGTTTTTATATATATCATTATTATAATTTTTAGTTTTCATGCAATATGCATATAATATTAAGTACTTATTTTGCATAATTTATGCATAATTTTGTCCAGAGCATATCTCATGAACTGTAAGCTAAAGGGCTACGGTAATAAAACTTGATGACACTTTTAGCTTTGTTTGAAGCCCAAATGGCCAAAAATGTGTTTTTTGTGATTTTCTCAAAAAATGTGATTTTTGGTCAAAAATCAACATGACCATCATGTTTCTTGTGAAAATTCCTTTCTGGTAATGTATACTTTTATTAACTTTAAGCACTTTGTTTAGAACTTAGGGTACATAAACTTGCAAAAACATAAAATTGAGTTATGTGCTTCCCCCCTTAAGGTCAAATTCAGATATGATCAAAAATTTGAATTGAGGTAAATGATGCAGTGGTCAGTTGATAAAGCAAGCAAGACCACTGGTTTACATACCATCTTGTTTACCTGTTCTTATCCTATTTATGTGTACAGTACCAGCATGTCCAACCATCTGTACAACAGAGATTGACCCAGTTTGTGGTACAAATGCCGAGACTTATGACAACGAATGCTTACTGCATCTTGCTCGTTGCAATGATGATGACACATTAAGATTGGCTTATCCTGGAGAATGTAGAGGTGAGTTGAAATCCTAGATTTACAGGGGAGATACAAGGCATGCCACCCTTTTTTTCCGGCATGGAGACAAAATTAGGGGGAAACGGGTTTTTGCCGATAGCTTGCCGATGATGCATCACACCTTGTCTTAATGCGTGCATGTTGAAACACGGACACACGCTTTGCGTGCAGGTTGGCGTATCATTCACGTAAAGCCTAATTTGCTCAGGTTGTCTCTACGCGTAACCAAGTCTCAGCACTCTGAGTTTATTTTGGCGGGAGCTGATTGGACCTGAATACCTCCAATTTGAGCTCCATGGCTGACGACGCCATTACACGGGCTGGTATACAAAGCCTGGTATCTCCCCTCTAAATCTATTGTTGAAATACAAAATTTTTTAATCCCACTGAATGTGACGATTTTAGTAGAGGAGCAAAACCTGATCTTACAAGCAAGTATTTCATTGTAACCAGGAGCTCAACATGATATGAAAAATCTTTATAAAAGATGTATTTGTTTGTTAATGATCTCATAATGCATTTTGGCACTGTTCTTTAATGAAGGATATAGCTTTCAATAACATAATAGATTCCTTTTAAGTGGCCATGTTTGTTTTTATAGGTTTGGGCGATCTTTTACTTTATGAGTCATTTATTTTCTTTCTATAACCTTGAACAAACATCCTTGATCTTTGTAGTAACTGCAACAGAAAAACAAAGCTGACTACCAATGGAACTCTGTGCAAAAATACAAATTTTCAGTAATTTTGCAAATAAATGAATGTTTTGAATGATTGTGGCTGTTTTGAGCTTGGTTTACATCATGGTCTATTCTGGATGCGCACCAGTAAATAGCTGGCCTATTCTTTTACATGTTAAACAAAGGTCAAATATGGCCATTAATGAATAGCTCTTGTTCCCACCTTAGTTTTCTTCAAGATTATGACATAACCTTGCATTTAAGGTGAACTTTGATATGGGTTTATCATCTTGATTTCGCGAAAGCCCATTTCAAAGTGGTGTCTGCTACTTCAGCCAAAATTGCACAGTATTTCTAGTTTGCGTATGTGGAGGATAGCAAAGTAAAAAGGTCAAAAGTCAGCCACACCATGGACTATGGGCATTGTATATGGTCAGATGCTGGGGAAAGATTTGGACAAAATATTTAATTAAAAAACAATGACCAATCTAGTGTCTAATTAATTTTTTCCCACTCGTTTTTAGGAACTTCGACAGTGGTTGGTTTTCAGCGCTAATTTTAAAACACTAATAGTAGAGGGTGACATTTATTTGTGAAGTGCATCCTTCTGTTTTTAATGAATGTTACTATAATACATCATAGTTTTTGACACTTGCTCCTCAAAGTGTCACCATCTTATATATTATACCACTTTAAAGAAATCATTGGAGAAATATTTGTAATTTCTAAAATAAACCTGTTTTGCGTGTATAATTTTCATCTCTGCAGATTATTCAGGCTACTGCCCAGGAACGTGCAGTGATTTGTTCAACCCTGTATGTGCTATTGATGGCAAAATGTACATCAATAGGTGCAAACTGTTAGAGAAAGCCTGTGCTTCTAACAATGATTGGCTGGTCGAAGAACCAAATGACTTCTGCTTCAATCGTAAGTATATAACAGAATCCTCTTATCCTTCAGCTTAACATTTTCACTGCTACTGATATGTACACAATGGATTTGGGTGTATTTATGTATAAATTCATAATTAATGAGCTTTCATTAGTTTTTTTTTCAAATTGCATTCTGAAATCTGTGACTACCATTCAAGGCACTTGACTCTGGTTCAAATTAAAACAAACAGGTCTTTTCTGATCAGACTGTAAGAATACAACACCCAGTTCTTTGGAATGTCAGGCTGTAAGAGCACAATACACAATTCTTTGGAACACCCTTTGAAAAATAATAAAACCTTTATTTTTATACTTGACTTGAAAACCAACTATTAGAAATATATGGCTAAATTGATATTTCGAGCAGTTTGTCCCTGCCCTGTATCATTTGGTCTTTGTCAGATTGTCTTTCGTTCAATATATATTGTCTTGGAACTCATGCTAGTGTTTAAGATTTCACCAGGGTTTTATTTTTATTTTAATGCTGTATTTTCAATACTTTTACAGATTTTTTAATCATACGTTTACCAACAAAGTAACATAATTATGTACACAGAAATAAATAAATATTTGTGATCCTACCTTGTTTTTATGAAATACAGGAAATATCAAGTGTATGTTACCGTATTCCATAAGGCCTGGGGGCTTCATGTCATATGCCACTAAACCCTAGATACTTTTATGTGTGTCATGAATAAGCAGGGGTAACAAATAATACAAGTGCACTTCTTTTGTGTGATAATGGGAAAGAATACAGTATAGTAGTTTGTTGTATAAAAATGTAAGAGGTTATTTTCCTTTAGACAGAGCCTATATAACCATATCAAGTTTAATGACATGATTATTGGAAAATTTGTGAGATCTATTTTGAAATTTATTTGCTTAAAACTGACGTGACTTAAAAGTATGCGTCTTTTTTTTTTTAATTTTTAGCTCAAGAGACTACATGTGTCCAACACCGAGCTGCCGCTGCCAATGGGATAGGATCACAATACCAGTTTACACCCACATGCAATGAAGTTGGGGAATATGAACCTACACAATGTGATGTTAACTCAGGAGACTGCTGGTGTGTCGATAATGACGGAAATGAATTGGCTGGAACTAGAGTAGGCCAAGGAGAAACTAGACCAAGATGTAAAGGTAAGTCTGATGAAATGATTTAGAATTATTTCAGTGAGTATATGTAATGGCTCACCCCGAAAAGGGGGACTTTGCAGATGATGTCAATTTTGATTTTGTCATTTAATGTGTTACAGAATTTTCTAAGCTTTAAAATTACACCTTATTTTTTGAAATTGATCAAGGCGATCACATTTTACAACAGAAAATCTCCTGGAAATTCTTATTATTTTCTTTATTTTTTGCTGCCTATTTTCATCAATTTCTCGAAAAGTGTTCTGTCGCAAAGTCCCCCTTTTCGGGGTGAGTCATCACATATATTGATGGCTGTTTTAACGTATAAACCAAGTGATAAATATTAGTATCCACATCGTGATTCGGGGAATGAAAAATAAGGTCTATGTATCCATGGATCTTTTCCTTGTGTTGTTTTAGTCAGTTGATCAAAACGTTTTGCTGGCACACATTTTCTAAATGATGCATTCAAGCAAACCTAAGCTCTAAGAAGTAGGTGGCACAGCAGTTTTTTTTCTTGCCTTGTACTAAGAGTCCTGCGTTCGATCCCTGGTTCAGGCACGGTATGTGCAATAATATTGGTTTTCCATTCTAACCCTGCTCCCGCTGGCTTTCTTCTGGAAATTTGCTTTTCCTCGTGCATATCTAACTTTTATTAATAAATCTGACCGAAGACTCTATAGAAAGCATTACTAGACATTGTTATAAATATGTCAGTATAGTATTATATATATATCCCTTTTTTATTTGTTCCCTCTGCCACACAGTCCAATACTATGTTTACATGTACATTTCTTTGTTCTGTATTTTCAGCTTGTCCAACTGTATGTACAACAGAATCCAACCCTGTATGTGGAACAAATGGTATTACCTATGACAACGAGTGTAAACTGAACATTGCTACATGTTATGATGCATATGTGAAACTTGCTTATGAAGGTCAATGTGAAGGTATGTACTGTAGATATGTGACCACCCACCATAAACCTCCAGTAAAGTTGACACTTAAGCAAGTTTTATTGCAGATTCAAAAAGATAATCTCATCACCTTTAAATTGATATTTGCATACTTGCCAACTGTCCCTCAAAGAGGGACATCCCTCTTTTGACCTAAACTAAATGACGTAAAACACCGTGATTTTAGAAGGTGTCCCTCTTTTTGCAAATATCTCTACATAGTAATGTATAGGAAATTCAGAAATGTCCCTCTTTTTAAACATTTTTCTCATTTGTCCCTCTTTCTGAAATTAGAATGTTGGCAAGTATGTATTTGTTTCAAGTGCATATGACACCCATAAGCGGAATCATGATTCCTTGAGACAAATATAACTGAATGTATAAAGCTAAGTTTTCTTCATTTTATGCACATTTCCAAAAACAACTCAATTAAATGTAGAAAAACTTTGGAGTTGATATTTTACAAGGAGTTTAAGAAAGTCATAGATGTTTCAAATCCATCATATTCTCAATTTCCTCAGATAACAACATGTATTTTGCCTTTTATCTCAACGTAACGAATATAGTCATTAACCTCACAAAACATTACATGCAAATTGTCATAGAAACAGTTTATTCATTGATTGTAGCTTAAAGATTATCCTTTATGAACCGAAATATTGTTAGTACCAATCATTTATTGAGCAAAATAATCAATGATAGATTAATATTTTGGATTTTCGTAAATTCAGAGAAGATGACCATGTTTTCACAATGCTTGTTTGGTTTACTGCAAAATGCAATGATCTATCTTGTTTTTTCATGTTGGTGTGCTCTAGGTATTAGAATTGTAGAAGATACCATAATAATGTTGAAGAGCAAGAAGCCAGTAACGTTTTGTGATGTGTGTGACTAACAAAAAATAAATTGTCTATAAACAGTAAAGGCACAAATATAAAAGTTGGTTCAACTCAACCCGGGCCTTTTCTTATTCAATAGTTATTTTGAAGTTGGTATATCCGCAAACTTATGGTATTATAAAAAAAAAAAATCCCTTTTTTTGCATATAAGGTCAATGATTTATAACATGGATAGCCTTTAGAATGCTGATAATATACAGCATGTTGCCACAATAACAGTTATACTAATTGAAAAAGTTGAGACAAGGGAAAGAAAAAAAAATTGCAAATATTATTCAATACGTTTGGTGTATTTGTATGGTTGTCTTTCAGACTATGAAGGTTACTGTCCAGACACATGCAACACAGGATACATACCAGTTTGTGGTAGAGATGGGAAGGTGTATCCCAATAGATGTCAACTGTCTAAGAAAGCATGTGCCACCAACAATAACTGGCTGTATGATGTGGACAACAGCGACTGTTTTGATGGTAAGTGGTTGAGCACCTGCAATGGGAAAATACGATGGGCACCCGCAAACCTATGTCCAGTGATAAAGACCTCTTTTTACAACTCTTCTATTGTTGTTTGGTTCCTGTGTTGCAGTATATTGTTCAGTGCTTTAGACCCCAATTTTGAGTAAAAGTAGTAGATTTATAACTCAAATGAGAGAAATGTATCAAACTTATATAAAATTTTTTTAGCTCCGCTACCTGAATACCACGGTAAGTGACATAGGGCACAGTGTTCTACTATGCTGTATCCCTGACTGTTTCAAATCCTTTTGTAAAAAATAACCTTTTTATTCAGGATTTTCACCTATTGTACTCTTCTTGTCTGGGTGAGGTTTTTACAGAGTTCCATAAGATCACTTGGTAGAATTATTATAGCATAGTCATGTTATTGGATTTTAGTTTACTGCCTACTGTATATGCTTATATGCAATCCCCCTACATATACTACTTTGGCAAAGTAACAAAATAAAGGAAATACTTTTTCATAACAAAATGCAGTATCCACTCATCCAATTCAACTAATGCTTATCACCTTTACCGTTGAGTTATTCCAAACCGGTGCAAAAACTTGTTAAAATACTTTGATTATATATCTGTTATACAATGGGATAATTTATCAAACTCTTTGAAGTTAAGGTATGCATAAATTTAGAGGGTTTTTCAGATGGCAAATAGATGAACTAGACAAATAAATTCAGTATAGGTTAAACATATTCAAGTTATTTCCAAATATTCAACTGATCAAACATCTTTGCATTGTGGAATTTTCAGACCAACTTTCAGCTTGCCAACAACATCGAGCCAGTGTTGAAAATATGTTAGATCCAGAGGACCAACATAAGCCAACGTGTGACGAATCCGGTGATTACGCATCGCGGCAGTGCTTCCAAGGATCAGGGGATTGCTGGTGTATTAATAACGTTGGTGAGGTGGAAGGAACTCGCATTGCTATCGGGGCTGGATTCCCAAATTGTGATGGTAAGAATTTAATATTAAAAATACTTCAATTCATATTTCTATATGTTAAATAGGCATTTAAAACTCGACCAGTAGTTGATGTGCACACCACAAATTGGCAAGCATAGAATGTTGTGCATCATATTCAAATTCAATAAAACCTTGTGCAAGGATATTAACTTCTGCTATCACAAGACAAAATGCTAGAACCGACTTAAAAATATGAATATATAAACTTCTCAAATAAAGTTTGGAAACTTTTTTTAGCCGCCTCTATCTCATTAGTTGGAATCTTGTTCGTCTATTTGATGCATTATTTGATTAGCCAGCAATCTCATCTTTAAAATGACACCAAATTTGTAACAAGAGCTTGTTTTATGGCTGAGTAATTCCACTTTCTAAGCAGGGAGGTCACAGACAGCGTTTGACAAAATTGAGCAGTATCTGTATCATCCTATTGATTATGATTCTGTAGGAAAAATCAGTGGACGGATGCTTGAATTTAATTTGATAATTCTGGAAAACGGTAATTTTTTGAATAACAAAAGATGAGGATAAAATTTAAATTTTTCGTTGTCCTTAATGAATTTATCTTGTTTGTTACTCACTCAAAAGTTATCATTTGGTGTTAAATCCATGATTGATATATTATGGTAAGATTATTAAATCTGATTAATACTCATGCATAGACTAACTTAAAGTTGGTTTATCACAAAAGCAAGTTACAGCAACGTTTTGATGTTAGTGAAACATGGTATCATAACTTTAAAATGTTCCGTGAAACGGGATGTCAAAGACAGGTGCACACCGATATTTTTATCGCTTTCAACTTAGGTAAGTGGATATTGTGTTGTTAATAATGCATATTCATTCATCCATTCACTGATTTATCCTAAAATTAATAGGATGATGCAGATACTGTTCAATTTTGTCAAATGCTGTCTGTGACCTCCATGCAAAGAAAGTGGAATTACTCAGCCATAGAGCAAGCTCCTGTTACAAATTTGGTGTCATTTTAAAGATGAGATTGCTGGCTAATCAAATAATGCATCAAATAGATTCAAACAAATGAGATATAAGCAACTAAAAAAAGTTTCCAAACTTTATTTGAGAAATTTATATATAACCCATGTATAAAGTGCAAGCATTTGTCCATTGTGATGATACTCGCTAATTAAAAGTTCATTTAATTTCTTGACTGATGATGCTGTACAGGTATTTCAGTCATGTTCTACACTCACCTAGTTCTACACTAGTTTCTACATAAGTACACAAGCAAAACAAGCAATGACCAAGATGCCCCCAAATAGAAAAGAAATTACCTCAGATAAATTTAAGTATATCATAGTCAAGAAATCACTTTGTTTCCAAGGCATGGTATAGTCAGTTTAATATATTACTAAGGGAAAAAGTATACTTTAGGTCCCATCAAAAACTATACCCTAACCCTAAAACTAACCCTAAACCCTAACCCTAAACTAACCCTAACATTCCGGATGGGACCCAAAGTACACTTGGTCCTTAGTTCTAAATATTGATAAGGTTTTTATTTTCCATTACAGTGTCTGTATGTCCTACTGAATGTACATTGGAATACACCCCAGTATGCGGTACTGATGCTCAAACCTATAGTAATCAATGCAAGCTAGAGATTGCACGATGTGAATCAGATGTAACCTTAGCAGTTGCTTATGAGGGAGAGTGCAGAGGTTAGTTGTCATCAATCAGGCATATTAGTTTGAATTTAAATGTCTTTAGTGATACATTGGGGCAATGTACATGGGAGTACAAATCCAGATGAATGCGCATCTCTGTGAAACGCTTTTTAGTAGACTGTGACTGCATGATCCGGTTCTGCTGTACAGCACTCTGCGTACATGCGTATATGCAAGAGTTCTATGGAGATTCGAACCTCAGATCTGGATTGCAGAGATGCGCATGCATCTGGATCTGTGCTCCGTGTAGTGTGTTCCAATATGAAAATGGAAAGGGATCATATTTTGCTGAAATTTTCCTCATTATTATTTCCACAATGCCTCAGTTATAAAAAGAATCAATTCAAGCATGTAACTGAGGCTTGATGTTTCAAACTTAAAATTTCTGTTGTTGATTTTGTTTTTATTTTCTTGTTTAGTTGTTTGATCTTTTTGTTTTTATTTTTTTTCAGAGTTTTTGTAGAAACAAAACCACAAATGAAGCAATATTTGTGTATTTGTTTGCAATTGTATGTAATCATTGCATGCATAAATTAAATCAATAAGTGCTCTTTGTTAGAAATGGAACAAAAAAGTTGTAGTTGTCCAGCTCATGTACAACTGTGTCTTCAGCGTTCAGTGATTTATTTTTGTAGTTTCACTTGTGTATAGTAAGACACGCTTTATTAACAAACAAATAAAGCGTGTCTTACTTTACACAAGTAAGACACGCTTTATTAACAAACAAATAAATTTAAAGTTGATTAGTTTTTCCTATTTTTCTTCATCAGATGTAACAGGTTGGTGCCCAGATCTCGATGCTTGTAACAGTATCTATAGTCCAGTCTGCGGCAATGATGGGAAGATATACCTCAACAGATGCCGACTCAAACAGAAGGCTTGTGCTACTAACAATGATGGACTCTTTACTGTTTCAGAAACGGATTGTATCAGTGGTATGTGCCGTAATCTTATTGTTATTATTATATCAGTTACGATGTATATAATCTGTCCCATGATAACCTTCTAGTTGTATATTCTGTAGACTTTGAAGTATACAATAATTAATCAGACTGTTACGAAATCCATTGCATATCCCTTGTATTCTACAATATTGTGAAATGGTGATTTTTTATTGTGTAAGAGACTAGCAATGATTGATTAAGATCAAATCACTGCATACTAATATATTTTGTGAATGGATCTTTAATGATTTTGTTATTACTTTTTACTAATGTTGTTGCTGTCACATGGACAAACTGTGAACAAAAGTTTATTTGAATATTCAACAAGATTGGGTATATTGTTATGATTTGGACCAATTTATTTTCCTGTATAGTCATATTGGTCTATATGCACTTATTGGCTGCTTAATGTATACTTCAAGGTTTATAGAGTATAGGATTTTGTTGCAATCTACATATTTCTCGGTTCATCACTATGATCATTCTAATTTACGAAGCCCAACATAATAGTTACAGTGATATGAAGCATATATCTGCTGGAATCTGACATTAAAATGTTCAAATTATGTAGCTATCTGATACTGATAGTGTCAAGGTGCAATCTTCAAGACTTTTCCTGATTACAGCATTTTCTAGTTTAAATTTTCTCTAATTATATTTATTTTTCTGCAATTATATTTATTTTTAGTCTGATTTTGGGCATTTAAGCCTAATTTAATGATATCTGTCGGCCTAAAGTTGTTCATCCATACTTGTATGTTTTCTTCTCTGAGTACTTTGGTTTCCTTCTGCATCTAAGAAAAATGTATCTTGAATTTTAATGTATTATGCACTATTGGAAATAGCCTAGATTTCTGCAAACTAAACTACAGATAAATAAATAAATAAATGAAGTATGTTTTCTTTTGAATTTTTCAGATAAACTGTCCCAATGTAACAAGTACAGACAAGCAATTGCAAATGGAGCATCACCAGAAACTCAATTCACCCCAACTTGTACTGAAACTGGGGAGTTTAATTCTACTCAGTGCCACCCGATTACAAAGGAATGCTGGTGTGTGACTAGTACCGGACAAGAAGTGGTTGGCACTAGAGTACAGACAGGAGAAGACCCACCAACTTGTGAAGGTAATGTCAGGGCTGTGAATTTGGATTTGAAATGTACTCAATAAAGCTTTTTTTTGTTTACCATCGTACCATATTCCTTGCTCAATTTATCCATTTACCTTCTGGCTATAGCCCCTTTACTTAGCAAATACCCTCAATTCCCAAAGTTTCAAAAATCACCACATTCTATGGCAAAAATATTATGATATGAAAGTATTTCAACTTTTGCTGGCATATTGGTTTGAAATAACTTAAAGTAAGGCAATTACTTTTAAAGATTAAAAGTGGAATTGAACGGGTGGATACGGTATCTGAAGAAAATAGATTAATAGTCTTTGTGGCTCGGTGGTAGACTAAAGCAAAAAGTCTTGGGTTCAAATCCCAGCAGGTCAGGATTTTTTCATTTTTATTTTAATATGTTTATAGTTGTTGAATTTAATTTGTACTCGGAGTCTTATGCGTAGACGCAAACAAAAACCTTGAAAATGTACGCTCTCTCCAACAACTACAGTATGATGTTTGAACCGTATGGGAACATGTTGACAATATCAGAGAGGCTGAGGGTATGTATTTGACAATGTGCCAGAAGAGGAGCTAGATGAAGCAGTCCAAGACCTGAGGAACTATGTGCAGGAAAGGTCTGTTTGGTAGGCCGTCTTAGGAGTCTCTCCAGCAATGAGCCTGATGTTTACTAGTGTTTAAAAATATTTTTAATTTTCAACCATGAAATTTGTGTTCATTTTTCAATATACATGTACATTTAACAAACATCTTTTTACCCAACAGAGCCTCTTTGTGATCAAGCTTGTGATAGACGATATGAGCCAGTGTGTGCAACAAATGGTCAAACATACATCAACTCTTGTGAACTGGAAATAGCCCTGTGCTATGACGATACCCTACGAAAAACATCAGAAGGACCATGCCCATCAGGTAAGGGTTAGGCCTAAAAAAGAGTTGTTGACTTGCCCTTTAATGGTGAAATTGATGGTCGGTCGGTCAGATCTTTTTTTTTCTTGAAAATGGACACCAAAAAACTGAACAAAATAGCTTATATAAATATTGTCATCGTTTTGTGCTTTAATTATTCAAGATATATGCTTGTTCCATGCAATATATAACATTCTGTGAATATTGTTGTAAATTCAACCCAAATATCATGATATTTTTACCAAATGCACTGTTGAGTTAGGTAAAAAAAGTTCACAAAAAACAAAGCGACCCTAAATTTTGCAAATTTTGGGTCGGTTGCAAAGGGCAAGTCAAAATTTTTTTAGGCCTTATCTATAGATTTAGAGAGGAGATACTGAACTTCAATTGGTAATTTTTCAGCAATTGTTAATATGCATGTAACCTTTGGCCTATGGGCCCATGATTTGCATATGAAATAAAATACCAATTGTATAATATAATGTTAAACTGCCATCTTGGGATGTTGGGTCCTCTTGAGTCCTTGCCGAATTCTTCTTTGGCTACAGATATTTAAGCTGTGCTTTGAGGCAAACCTCACAAACACTTCGTGATAGGTAATTCAAAGTAAATGCAAAAAATGTCTGTGTTTTTAAAAATATCTTTATAGTTCCAATGCACTATTGGCAATATCTGAATACCCCATTTGATTCCAATGCTGGATTAAAAAGGGATATATTACTTTGGTCGTGCATGTGTGCAGTGTTCCTGCTAGGTGTTACTGAGCTTGCGCCAATTCAACTAACCAATTTTGATTAAGTGCTTATGCCCAAATGAGTCTGAAAGTTGGCTTAAAAAGCAAGAAAAAGTATCGTCCTTGGACATTTTCTGAAACCTGTTATGCCAATTTTCCCTTAGCAGGAACACTGCATGTGTGGTTTAATTGGGTCTTCAAAGTTATTATCTGAATCAAAGTTACTTACTTCTTGGTCAACAATTATGTCTGTTACAGTAACGAAGTGCCAGCTAGCTTATGCTTCATCAGGCGATTTGATTGATGGCAAATATATCCCACAATGCACCGACACAGGAGATTTTGAAAAGATGCAGTGTCTGTTTGGTAATGTGGGTGAATGCTGGTGCGTCAATGAAGACGGAGAGGAACTAGCTGGAACAAGGCAGACTGGCAGAGGCAAACCTGACTGTCAGAATGGTAAGATTGTGTAAAAGTTGATCATTCAGGATCAATATACTAATGTGATTGAATGCTGCTTTATGCTTTAACCAGACACCAGGAAATGTAATGAATTAAAATCGTTTGATGGGGCCTGATTGCAAAGTTAAGAGAAAGGTTCTGCAATGAAGTACACTGCGCATTGCCAATGAAAATTACGTACATGCAAAACTGATTGCAAAATATTCATAAACTATTAGAGGAGTTTTTTAACACTTTTAAGCTGTTTGTTTTGAAAATTCAAGTAATGATTAATTTGTTACCCCTTGTTTGTACTATGCAACACAAAAATGTATTTTGGTTTTTATTCATATCACGATCAGCTGTGGCCTTGTGAGTTGAGCAAAATCTGTCTTGCTCTGGTTATAAATGAACGTCTTTTTAGAAATCTGCAACCCACATGAAATCTAATATTCCTACATTCTAGCAATAGTGTAACTTTTTAAATCCAGAAACAACATTTGCTGTAAAGCTTTATATCCACATGTTTTTAATTTCAGCTTGTGATGTTGGTGTTTGTGTCACAGCAAAAGATCCTTACTGTGGTTCAGATGGTGTTACCTATGAAAACTTATGTACATTGAAACAAGCCAAATGCAGTGATCCTTCAATTGATGTAGCTTACAAAGGCCAATGTTTAGGTAGGTACTATATGTTTATTGATTAAGTTTGCCTTTGTACTGTATCGTTTTACTCCAGCGTCAGCCTTCACAAGCACTGTAATTAGATCAATCACACACTGTATATATGTGCGTAAACAAGTTGACTTTCACGCAGACCAGGGTAGCCACAATTTCCAGCTCCAAAAAATCTGTGAACGGAGAAACTTTATATTTCAAAATACTGTACAA
The DNA here is from genome assembly GCA_000969725.1 of Ophiothrix spiculata. Lineage (NCBI taxonomy): Eukaryota > Metazoa > Echinodermata > Ophiuroidea > Amphilepidida > Ophiotrichidae > Ophiothrix > Ophiothrix spiculata. Next base: position 175,866 of record JXSR01S051990.1, read on the forward strand.
ACATAAAACATGTCTTCTCACATGCTTAGTTAGAGGTGCCAAATGCCTGTATTTTGGTAGATAGTGACATCAGAAATATACTCTCATAACTATTAAAATTCAGGTGGTTATTAAATTGGTGGCATGTTTTTTTTCACAATTTTTCCTTGAAACCCTACTTTAAATTTGCCCCAAGTAAAATCTTGAACTATTTAAATTTTTTGAATCTTGAAACAAATGGCTAAGATACGTTTTCTCCGATCTTTGATTTTTTTTCTTGATTTTTGAAACATTGCAAAATATAGGTCAAAATCAATCAAAATGGAGATTTTTGATTTTTAAAATGCCATTTTGACATATATTTGGCAAAAGCCCACCTAAAATGACTTTATTTATAAAGTATCCTAGGTACTGAATGGAATAAAGATGTTTTTATAAAAGCAAGCTGAAATAAAAACATTTTATGCTATATAATCCTAAAATTGTGATTTTCTGCATCAATTAATTTCAGCTTGTCCCATAGAGATCTGTACTCTGAAGTTTGATCCACAGTGTGGAAGTGATGGAACCACATACAGTAATACTTGTCAATTCAACCAGGCCAAGTGTGATAATTTACAGCTAGAGATTGACTATCCTGGAGAATGCAGAGGTAAGACCCAGCTGTGGTAGATTTCACCGGGGGGGGGGGTACCACATACAGTATTGTGATAATTTACAGCTAGAGATGTCTATCCTGGAGAATGTAGAGGTAAACATTAGCCAAGCTATGGTTTAGTTTGTTTCAAGGTTATTTTGGCTTGTTCTGCTCTCTTTTCAGACTCTTAGGTCCATATGCACAAAAGAGGTTTAAGAGTTAGACCAGGTTTAAAGTTAGACTGGATCTAAGCCAAAAATACCATTGCCATAAAAGGACCTTTTAAGGCATTTTTGAATTACGACAGCTTTAAAATATTGACGATTCAACCCAATACCTTTCAAACAACACAAATATGACAATATTGGTTGAGGAAAATATATTAAGCTGTGAAACAAATTTGACTTAAACCAGGTCTAACTTTAAACCTGGTCCAACTCTTAAGCATCTTTTGTGCATATAGACCTTAGGTTTGTAGCACAAAAGAGGTTCAAGACTTAGGCAGGTTTAAAGTTATACCTGATTTAAATGGAAACTACTGCCATCAGAAAATGGTCTTTTCTGGCAGTTTTCTACTGTATTAGCTACTTTATCTTAAAAATTCCAATATAATATTTACAAATAACAATAAAAATGACAAATTTAGAAAAGAAAATATATTTTGAAGTGATACAAAATTTCACTTAAACCAGGTCAAACTTTAAATTTGGTGTAACTCATGCAATATTTGGCAGTGCATGCTTGGTTGACTTGGATTATTTGGTTAATCAGAGAGTTAGAGAGTGAAGTATGCAAACTTTTTGAAGTGTAATTAAACAATAAAAAACAATATACCATTAATATGGGGCAATAATTACAAGAACTCTTGTCTTTGTTACTGGCCAAATCATTTCTAATCAGGGACATCTTGTAGTGATTGGTTTCAGTGACAGTTTTGCAAATTTGCTGAAATCATAATATTTCAGTTTGCGTGTATAAACAAAAAACATTTGTCAATTTTTCAGTATCTTTTGTATTTTGTTTTGTTCTGTTTTTCAGAGTGTCCAATAGAAATTTGTACATATGAATTTAACCCTCAATGTGGAACAGATGGCAAGACCTATAGCAATCCATGCGGGCTATATAGTGCTCAGTGTGACAATCCACAGCTGAATCTGGCATACAGTGGAGAATGCTTAGGTTAGTATTACACATGTTCCATAAGGACATATTTTGGGCCCATTTTCATAAGTTCTGAAAGACATTTGTACTCTGGAATTCAATCCTCAGTGTGGCATCCATGTTGGCTATATAGTGCTCATTGTGACAATCCAGAGTTATATTCCTTGACTTGCATACAATGGGGAATGCTTAGGTAAGGACATCCAATTTAGTGCCTTGAGTGGTAATAAAATTGCTTTCAAAGTGAGCAAAGTCAGTTTCATATGGACATGATTTACACCATAAATCAAAAATTGACTGCTCAAAGGAGGTTCATTTGCAGTTTTTACCCACAAAAAACTTAAAAATCAATTCTGTATGTATCATAGCTAATCATAATATAAGAAATCAGAATTCAGATTGCAGGAAATCCATTCAGCAGATATTTTTGCTACATTTTTCTTAATAGGTGATGCTTGACTGTATTTGATCTGGTGAATGCCTTAGGAAGACATAAATTCACTGTGCAACATTTTTTTCTATCATGTATGACCTACGTTAACATATTTGCATTCCATTTTGCTCTAGAAATTAGACAAAATTAAGACACTTGTGGTGAATTTTAGCCCCAAGTCTCTGTTGTTTGAAATTTAGATATTTTGTACTTAAAAGTTCAACATTTTTGTTTGTCTGTTTGTTTTAGTGTGTCCAGTTGACATCTGTCCACTAGTGGTAGAGGAAGTGTGTGGAACTGACGGTACAACCTACAAGAACCTGTGTGAACTGAACAAGGCTAAGTGTAAAGATAACACCATTGCAGTTGCCAATGAGGGTGAATGTCAGGGTAAGATGACTCTTTTTTATTTAAAAAATTAGTAATAATAAATATTATGTTGGTGATTTTAACCCAATGCTTCAGTATAGGTATATTGTAAAATAAGTTCAAAAAGAAAACCTGTTTTATGGACCAAATTTCTTTTTTCGTTCAAGGACGATCGCAGTGATAAGTTCCTACCTAAAGATTTTGTTTATTTTTTCAGTTAATAGATAAGAGTCTAAACTTCAAAATTCAGCAATAGAAAATGGGGGTCACTGACCATCTTAGTGGGCTATGACGACATATATGATGATGTCATTTTCCTATTAATTGACGATAACTTGAAAACTCAAGCATTAGGTTATTTAACATAATTAACTTTTTTATCTGTTCGATGTTACAAAACCTAGATTTTACCCCATGTAATTTCATCTCCAGCTATCTTTTGAAAACAGTCGGTGACCCCATATATTTTTGCTTGATTTGACATTCACTTGACATTCACAATTGACCAGCCAAAAATTAAAAAATTCTACAGGTAGCAAATATTTGAAAAATCAGCATTTTGTGGTATAGGAAATCACATGTAAAAAGTTTTATCACTGAAGGCCCTTTGGCTCGGGAGCACTCGTAGCAACTCTTTACTATTTCGCGTTATTTTCGGCGCTTACCGGGAAGACAATGTGTAAAAAACTAGTGCGTGCGTTGCGCTTTGCGTATTTAGGCGCAAATATTACGTTTGGATACCACGCGCACGTTTTGTCAAAATCTTCTTGCCACTGACCAACAACTGATTCTGTAACGCTGCCGCCTGTTGGTGAAAATTAAAACTGTGATCGTCTTTAAACATGAAATTAGCCATTTGGAGTGGAATTTTTGACTTAAAAATGCTAGAGATGAATATTCTGTGTTCAATCATCAATTTTTTTTCGTTTTTTTGGAAAAAAATATTTATAAAAGATTATGCCAATTGGCTGGATTGGTTGTTGTTGTTGTTTCTTTCCATCTTTTTTGTTTTTGGTTGCAAAATATGTGTGTTGTAAGACCTTTTTCTCAAATAAAGGTACAATAATTTGGTGATTATGACCCATAGTTGAAAAATGTGTATGTTTGTTGAGCAAGAGGATTGATAACTCCGTGCTTTGTTTTACTCTTATTGTGAAGTTAAAAAATATCGAACAATGGAAATTTGCACCCTAAAACAAAGAATATGGTCTTGTTAATTCTGTGATAACAGAGTAAAAGAACATTTCTTAAAACTTACTCATATATACCTTACCCTTTATTATTATTTTAGCAAGCTGTTATCTGCGTGATTCAATCAAAGCTCATGGAGAGAACTGGACCACAAGTATAGACGGTCAGTGCTTGGAATGCACATGTGTAAGTGGTGTTTCCTCGTGTATTGATGCAACATGGTGTCTTAATGCTACAGAGTGTACAGACACTGAGGTACAACCAGTGGAGGAGGAAGGAAAATGCTGCAAATACTGCAGTAAGTTTTGCTTAAATTAGTCAGTTTAAGTTCTTCTAAGAAATAAATCTGTATAGAATTTCTTAAAACATTTATATTTGGTAGAGTTATTTGTGCTGATAACAAACCCAAAATAAAAAAGGGCCACAGTGCTCCTTTATTCAGGCAACTGAAGAAAGAAAATGATTTCTCCAAAATTCACATGATTTATCACACAACATAGAGAAAAAACTTAAGTAATCAATGTTTATGTGTTTCTAAAATAGCAAACGTTCTGTAGAACTGTTTTGAAGTAAAAATTCATTATTTTGATAGCACATCTGCATCTTACATAATGCCCAAATATATATTATACAACAATGTGGCACGTGATTAACCAAGCACTTAATAGAGTGCCGTCAGTGTGCATTACGTACATGAGTGAGTGCAAACAATTTATTTGAATTTTTATTATAAAAGAGATCTTTATCCTGTAGTCGTGAGCAGGGTTGTCACTACGCCGGGCGGTGGCGGGTGGGGCCACCCGGCACTCTTAATTTCCACCTGGCACTCAATTTTGAGTCAAAATACCCGGCACTCAAGGCTCAAAAGTTGAAAAATCAATGAAGAATCAACAGAAAAATGAGCAATTATTAGAAAAATTTATATTTTCTTACTATTTCACAAAAAATTTACCCGGCACTAAAAGTTGCCTGGTGACAACCCTTGTCATGAGTATCTGCTTCTTAGAGGAAACTTCTTAACAAGATCATAATATTAGCTCCTTGTTTGAGTTATATAATTTTACATAAATGTCTCTTTTTTGCTGTCTCTTTGTCCATATTCAGGAAATATGCAATTTATTTGTTCCCTGAATAAGTGGTTTATGAGAAGTGTGTATGAGCTATTTCAACCCTAAAAAACCAAGGCTACAATCAGCTACAACCTGAACTTTAGTCCATCTTACATCAAAGATTGGAGTCTTACATGAGCATTAAACACTGCCTAGGCTGCAACCACTAGGTAGCTTAGCCGGGTTTTAACTCACAGATTTCCAAGGAAATAGTTTTTAACAAACTGGTGGAAGGATTTTGCTAGGGTGGTATTTGTAAGATGACATTTCCCATATCCTTATCAAAGATCATGAGCTAAACATCAAGAAAATTGAAGTGAAATGATTGTAACAATGTACCTGCAGCAAATCAGGGCAGTTTGATCTTAATAAGAAATTGCTATAATGCAAAAACATACTGCCAATATCCTTTCAAGACTAAAACTTGTTGTTCTTTTTTCTCTGTATATTCTAGGATACACAGGCTACTGCCCTGGTGCTTGCGATGACAGTAACTTCATACCGACCTGTGGTACCGATGGACTGAGTTATATCAGTAGATGTCAAGTGTTACTGAAGGCTTGCGAGATTGATAACGACCTGCTATATGACACAGAAGATCAAGACTGCTTTGATTGTAAGTATTGGCAATTTAAATCACTTTCTAGAGCATGTCGAAATAAATAACATGTAGGTTTTGTCATGTGATTGGATTTCTCAGGACAAGGGAAATCAGAGTTGCATTTTGGTGGTTTTCAAAAATGTTTCTTACAACTTTATAACACATTAAAAAGATACATTTAGCTCCAAACCCTATCATTATTGGTGATCTGATTCCATAGATACACAATTTATTTTAGCTTTAAAAACAATGGGAAACATAAGAATTTTGAGAACTTTTTGTTACCTTATAATTCAAAATCAGTATTTTCAAATCCTTCTAATATTCCCATTGATCAAATCATGTATGATAAATAATAATGGGAACTTTTTTAAGTGCAAAGCCCACTCTCTTCGCTACTGACAAACAGGAACATGAAAGCAAGGTAATGACAACATAATAAGCTACAAAGCACTAATATCATACACTATATGTTTTCGACAATAAAAAAATGTTTATGATGTTCTAGAGTTATACCCTGGTCACCTTGCGCCGAGGTTACAATGTGTTTACAGCGTCATACCAATTAGAATTCTGCGGACATCATTCGGACACTGGCCGGTGACCAGATGGTGTCCTGACAGTGTTCGGGCGGAGACCGGGCAGTGTCCGTAAGCCATAGAGATGCCGGAAGCATACCGCAAGAATTAAATTTTGAGTTCAAACCTTGCAGCTTGTATTTGATGTCTCAGTTATGGTCAATAAAAACCGGTGGGTGACCATGCAGTGACCGACAGGGCATCGTAAGCATTCACCTGTATCATACCGATGTCATACCGGCGTTGCAGTGTTGCTGCTTCATTCCGATTACCAGACCCCAGGCAGCTTATGTGACCATAGCATCAAGAGTATGAGTTAACAGATGATTCCATTGCTTTGGAGCGTAGTTGTTGGAAGAACGGTCATCGAATACATGGTTGTTTTATGTTCTTATAGAACATGGTCCATTTGTAAATTGTAAATGAGAACAAGGATTTTAAAGTCAATATATTGTCTTATTTATAACCTGTGCAATTTTATAACTATAGTGAATCTTTATATTCATGTCAACTAATCAAAAGTTTTAGAGGCGTGTCGACTGTTCCATTCGTCTTGAGAGGTTGTATGCTTTACCTAAAGAACTCAACTGAAATCAATAGAAATCAAATACAATAATACCAGACTGATTTACGGCCATAATTTAAAAAGATCCTGTTTCTCAAAAAACACTGCAAGGCTAATGCAGTGAATGAAACAAGATATACAAGTTTTTTGCTCATCCATTCCCGTTACAAATTCCTTTCGTAAAACAATTAATGTTGAAATAGATCATTGAGGTTTTCTTCCTTTTGAAAATCTCTGTAACTTTTACATTTGCTTTGTTTGAACATTGCTTGCATTGATATAGGCACTTAGGTTTTGGTAACTTATAATAGGTAATAATAAATGATAGTATTTATATGTGGCCTAAATCATCAGTTATTCACATCCAGTTTTTTGATTGACAAACAAATAAAAGAATCGCCATAGATGTCTGGAAATTGAACCTAAATCAATATCGTGTCTCATCTGTTACACAATATATTCCAATTAACCTGATATAATACCTTGACATGTTCTATTCATAAAAGGTCATGTAACAGGGCTAATCCCTTTTATAATGTTGAACAAAGTTGAGCATTATATTGTATATTAGTTTTATATAACAGGGTTATGTGAGAGTGCTACCTAGAAAGGGTGATGTGAAATGCAACTATATTTTGCAGACTACACCTCATTATAATATGAACATTTTGATTTCTTTTAGCAAACCTAAGCCTATGCCAAAGACACAGAGTAGCCGCAGGAAATAGCATTGAACCACAGAAAGTCTTCACACCAGCTTGTACAGAGTTGGGTGGTTATGAACCAGTCCAATGCCATCCCATCTCACGGGAATGCTGGTGTGTCAACAAGAATGGAGACGAAGTTGTGGCAACCAGAGTAGGTCCTGGAGAAGACAGACCAACTTGTGAAGGTAAAGAGCTATAATCTTGTTTCTTTCTTTTTGAAATATGTGGCTAAGTTAATCTCTTGATCCCTGGCTAATATGCACCCATCTAAGCTTCTGACCAAAAGGTTTTTGTGATTGTATTTTCTGTACACTATGTAAGCCTATCACTTTTTAGTTTGATGACCTTGTAGGCATCAGTTTTGGTAAACACAAACTCCTTTGAATTGTTTATAGGTTTCAAACCTGCAACATCTTCACCATCCAAAATTTAATTTATAGTACATTGTAGTAGGCCCCTTCATATAAAAGAGCATTACAAAACAAAACCATAAATGAAATTTAGGAGATAAAGAGGGGCAAAGAAGGGCTAACCCTGGGTGGAAGTACTTAGTACAGAAGTGGTAATGCTCCGTACATATGGGTTGCAAAACCAAGCTGACTAGTATCTCAATGGGTCCCTTTGTATTTTCAAAATTTGATACTTGGCTGAGCCTTTTTCATAATGAGAACAAAATTAAAAAAAGTGATCAAATTTGAGTATTTAAAAACTCTTGCACCAGTATAGTGCACATTTTTGCATATCTGTCAACTTTGGGCAATTTGGTCATGCAACCCCTTTCCTTGAAGAGTTGTATTCTAATGGGTGTACTTCAATTTCCCAGATGCATGTCTCTTCCCAGACTAAAGTTGAGTACCTCTAGCCTGATCATCCATCTACAAATTACCAGTGGTTTTCATGATCTAATGTTGAAAAACACTGTCCTAAGTAAGACTAGTCAAAATAGTGTGTGGATTAGAGATTGAATGGCAAAATAACCCGTCATGCAACTGTTGGACAGGCTTCTATGTCACTCCAAATTTTGGTTTATTTTTGCATATTGATATCTTTTTAATGATCAAGTTTACTACATAAAATTGAAATAAAGAATCGGGGATGGGGTTAAGATTGTGTATTATGATCAAATTAAATGATGTTTTGATACTTATACTTAAAATATTTTATTTATCAAACAATGCTGTATTTGTTTAAATAGAACCCCTTTGTGAAGTGGCCTGTTCCAGTATCAGTGAACCAGTCTGTGGCTCAGATGGAAAGACCTATGCAAACTACTGTTATTTTGACATAGCCAGATGCTATGACCCAACGTTAGAGATATCATCTGATGGAGCATGCCCAGATGGTAAGGTTAATGAAAAGAAAAACAGGGGTTGAGGCTGGGGTAGGGAGGAAGGGGAGGTTTCAGATGGAAAGACCTATGCAAACTACTGTTATTTTGACATAGCCAGATGCTATGACCCAACATTAGAGATATCATCTGATGGAGCATGCCCAGA
>JXSR01S052001.1:27467-39475 GCA_000969725.1 Ophiothrix spiculata
AGCCATTTTGTTTTATCTTGGATTTCTCAAAATGCTCAATGGTGCGGATTTTGCATCATTCAGTTCTGGAATCTGTGGGTCTCAAAGACTAAGAACCAGTCAAGAACAATTGTGCAGACTCCATTTTGCAGTCAAGCCCAAAATCAAGGTTTTCCCACAGACTATAATAACCTTAATGTTATAATAAACCCCGTTTAGACCGTGTTTATAGAATTTCATTTAAAGGTTACATGAAAAGAGACTATCAAATAGTTTTTATAAATTTGTTATAACAAAACTGAGTGAAAAACAACAACATAAAATTCCAATTATACACGATGCTCATAAAAGCTTTCAAATAAACCGCCTCGCAATCCTGTATTTGACGACCTTAAAAACAATCTCTTTGAACTGGCTGAGTGAGATTACGCTTGTTAGTGTACGAAGAGTTTCATAAGACCCTGGAATATACACCCAGTAAACTATGTATTGTTTAATATCCGTGGATCTCGAAAATCTCTGAACCCTTACCGACGTCATCCGACCTTGCATTCATACTAGTTGTCGCTTTGTACTTTCTGTTCAATGTACAATATCAAAACATCAGATGAAACAAAGCATGACGCGACGTCGAGACAAAGCTATCGAAGTATGTAAGCATCATAGTAGGGCAGTTCAGACTGATTGTTTTTCGAGGTCATAAAAAAGCGCTATATTTGAAAGTTGTTTTGAGTATCGTTGACTATTTGTGCTTCATTAAAATTTTACATTGGTGTTTTCCACTTTGTTTTGTTATAACGACTGTATATGAAGCTACTTATATTTTCTTTTCCTGTAACCTTTAAGGCAATAGCTTGTAACCATTTTTGAGTGATTGCAAAATTGACTTTTGGAATACTTCTGGTAAGATGAAAACAAATCAATAACCTATTGACAGTGCTCAAAAACATGCAAGAAAAAGCAGGCGTCAATAAAAAATCAAAATATAAAGCGTACCTAAAAGAGCATGAAATAAAGAAAAGGGTGTGAAGAATATTGCCAATTGATATCTGCGATTGATTAGGACTTGTCAAATTATTGGGTGGGCCAGGTATTCTAAACCTGCATTAAATTCACAATGGAGAAGTAAATAAGACATCTAGAATATCCATAAACTCTAACAATAGAGCTGGAAAATAAGTATACTTCAATATCCTATAATGGACGTAAATGGCTTGGCTTTGACATTTTTAGTGGACACGATTAAAAAAGAATCTGAAATGATGAATATTCCCCTCTCTATGTTCCTGAAAAAAAAATAACAAGTCACAAGTTTTCCCAAGATATCCCTGATTACCTTAATTATAAAATGGGTTTATTTTGCCTCCACGAAATGCTAGCCTTTCTTTTTTATAAGTTATATCAAATGAAGTTGTGTTTTACAGTCTTTATAATATGGATATTGGTCTTAATTTTTCAAAGTTATATCCCATGAAATTCTATAAGTAAGTTATATCAAATTATATTCTAAAAGTGTCTTTAACATAAATATCGTTTGTGAAACTAACGTAATAATTTTTAAAAATAGAATTTAAAAAAATGAATCAACGTTTGATGCAATGTTTGCAGTTACTGTGAAAGGCATAGATTTCACAGTAATTTTTAATGCAACATATTCTTTTTTGTGACTTCCAAAATAAAAATTGGAAAGAAGTCGTTTCCCATTTAGTTACCTTTTTCATCGACAAAAAAGTCACCAAAATACGGGTGAACACTTTTTCATCTTATCTTCTGCATATTATTGTAGCAAATCTGCCCTTTAAGTATCATCATAAATGCTGAGCGCAGTAAAATATTTCATTTTTTGAATGACTTGTGAATGTTTTGTTGAAAAAATACTCGAGGATGTATCAAATTAAATCTATATCTCGATTTCAGTTATAGTATACTACAGATGTTCTGAATTTACAGTCGTAAATATCACATTATAAGCATTCCAGATTGAAAAAATGGTTTTAAAATCTTTTTATTAATGATATTATTAGACAGATTAAGAAAACGTGTTGTTGATTACCATTTATTGGTCTCATTAAGATCAAAACAATGCACTTCGGGATATGATAATATCGAATTCCCTGATGGTTGCTAAACGTCAATTTTCTTAAACTGTAGATGATTTTACTAAGCATTATTCTTAGAGAGGCAAGTTCAAAAACGTATTTTCATCTTGATGATTCTTGTGACATTTCCAGAAGTAGCTCAAATATACGACTTGCAAATAATTGAATTCTACAATTGATATTTCCAGCTGATCTAAAAACCCAATTAGCTGTGGTGGTAATTGGTATAATTGGTGTTAATTTAGAACCAACTTTGCATCTTGTATTTAATTGGTTTGGTATCGTATATGTTTATACTGTATAATGGATTATAAACAATTAATATTGTTTTGTCAATTATTGCTTCAAGTTTTGACTAAAATGTCCAGATTTTCACGTTTTTTTCTCCAAAAATTACGCTTTTCACAGATCTCGTCATTTTTTTTAACCCTTTTTCACACGAAAATTAAAAAGGGGCTCTTATAGGTCTTCTTTGAGGTTGGTATGTATCCACTGTATCAAACGATACTTTTGAACGAGTTTAAAATTGTCTCTGTAAAGTTTGTGTCATTTTCAAAATGATGAAGCCCGAATTTACGTAATTTACGATTGGTTTAATTGCCAACTGGTTGTGCTGATAAACCGTTGGCATATTTGGTTGGTGGTAATATAGAACCATTTAGGTGAGTATCCTGTATTAGAAGTATAAGAACTCATTTTGGGTGCATGTTGTATTAGACTTACTGTTTACTAATCATATTACTTACCTAAACATTATGGTTTATTGACATTGTTTTATCATAATATATTTTCAGGACTTCATCATCATATACTATCATCATTTGAATAGGTTAATAATCAGCTTTGATCAGAATACGAATCAAGTTTTTTTTAATATAATGCCATACAAGATGAACAAACGGTTTATTTCCGAGAACTTTTCAGCTTCCGAAGCTTTAGCGAACAGTGGCGTAGCCAGAAGGGGGAAAGGGGGGAGGGGCAATTGCCCCCCTTCTTGACCCCCCTGAAAAAATCAAGAAAAGTATAGGTCAGAATGAAATTACATAGTACACTCCTTTTTAGCATATAGCATGCCCCCAAATGGTCTATTTTTCACTCCAGTGCCATCAGTTCATACTAACTTACTATCTTTTTTCGTAATTGTAAAAAATTTAAAAAATCATAGCAATTTAGCGCTGAAGTTGCAAAATTTGCTTCTAAAATTTTTTTACATAAGAAGCTATAGTAAAAAAAAATGGGTGTACAACTTTGTGTCAACTCATTTGGGGAGTTGCCCCCCTTCAAAATATCTTTGCCCCGCCTTGCCGCCTTGATGAAAAAAATACGTTCGCGAATGCATTACCGACGTATCGGAAGGGCAGCGCAAGAATTTACATTTGCATTGAAATTTATCATGAGATATTTGTGTGGTTGAACTTTCTAACCCCCGAAAATTGGTACCAAAAATTGAGTTTTTTAGGAGTTCTCTTTTGAAAAAATCTGATACAGTGAATAAATAGTAATGATATTTTTCTTCGATTAATAAGGTAATTGGAGGTTTTTTCCTCGTGGTTTTCGTTCTCACACACCTAAAACAAATTTGACACGTCATTATTAATTTCAGTGACTCTTTTTATTTAAAGGGACTAGCCTAGATTCCACTTAGAATTAAAAATTTACGGAAATGCTCTTAATAAAGCTTAAAAGTGTAGTTATATCCAAAAAAGTACACAAATTTACACAGAAATTGCTCAAATTGAGAGATTAATTTACAATATATCATTATTTGATGGTGGTGTGACTCTCTTGTGTTTTAAAGTAGGTAAAGAATTGCAATTTTCTCCAATATTCCTCAAAATCATGGAAAACTACTAGTAGGTTATAAAACTATAAACATGTTCTATTGATTCATGTAAAAAGATGTGTAGGTAAAAAATTAATGAGAAGAATCTAGGCCAGTCCCTTTATTTAATTCATGAATTTCGACGTCAGAACGGCATATTGATATTCAACCTGATTAGCTATGCAGATAATCTTGTGTAACTAAAATACTATACGAAAATACTTGATACGATGTTTCGTTGACCCTTTGAAGGGATGACATAATTATGTCATATAGATTGAAAAAGATATGCACCTTTGTGAAATTTAGAACATTTTAACATGACAAAGATGTATATGAATGTGAACTACTTAAATTTGATCATTGGAATACTGCCTCAATGAAGTATGTAAAATTTATAAATATTATCCAAACATCAAAATTTATAGTATCAAATGCGAATTTCTTGCAATTGGATAAATAAACACAACTTTGTTTTTTGCAACTTGGGACTTTCTTTGTTTTAAAAAATCTTTGAAAATATTGAAAAAAACCCTTCAAAATAAACGTTCACGCCCATTCATAAATAAATAAATAAATAAATAAATAAATAAACAAACAAACAAACAAACAAACAAACAAACAAACAAACACACACACACAAACAAACAAACAAACAAACAAACAAACAAATCAATCAATCAATCAATCAATCAATAAATAAATAAATAACGGTACATGTACATGAAGAGATAAAATGAATAATTACACAAACAAGTCAGAATAACGCTATAAACACCTGCTAGGCATGCATTCACAACATTCCATCACGCAGCACATTCCATTTAATATTGAAATTGCGCGCGCAATTTTTCTCCCAGGTCAGTCACACCATATCCGGCTGGAGCCAGTTCTGACACGTCATTGTTTGCAGATTATTTACTCAAAACTTGCGTTTTAGTTGAAATGCTGCGATTACTTTTTGCATTTTTATCTCTTTGTTTCATTTCACTTACAAAAGCTGAAATTGTTTTCAGATGTTCGGGAACTTGAAGCATTTAAGTGAAACTTTTTAGACATTTATCAGAATTTTGGCGTAAGGAAATTGTGAATGATTTTTGTGAAAGAGATTCAGTTGCAGCAAGCAGACGACATATGGAAGCTTACGGAACATCGTTGTACATGAATGGACAATACCTCGAACTTTTTGCTATGGACATGTTACAGAATATCAACAGGTCGGTAAGTTATAGAATTACCCTACATAATACAATGGCTTGAAAAATGGTACTGGTATCAAATATTGCAATTAATGAATTTATATAGCTAATTCATTTTCGCTGGTCGATTATTGTGTTAAAGGGTAAAGCCTAGCCCTAGTCCATTTTCGTCATGTTCGTACACTCTGGCTGAGACAAATATCATAATTACCTCATTTAATGTTAGGCTAATGAAACTCGATTCCGAGTTTCCCGTCACATTTTTTTCAGCCCACAATGAGGCAACTTTTTCATTATTCATTATTCATTATTTCAAAATGTCATTACTTCAACCTTTTTGTCAACAAATTCCAAGGTTGTTCGTTCAACCTTTCGTTTCAAATTATTTTTTAGCTGCTTATTATCCACTGCTTATGCCAAACCTTTATATTAAAGACAAAAAGCTACAGTGCAAGATTAAGACCTTGCGAGAAAGGAAGAAAAAAGAAAGAACAACAACAACAACAAAAACCTTGAGAACCCACCAAGAAAGACCCAAAGATGCCGTAACAAAAATAATGAAGTAGTCTTAAGATCAGGAAACACAAACTTAAGGCAAAGACCTTGAAAAAAACAAAACAAAAAAGACAAGAACCTACTAAGATACAAAGCTATAACCCAAAAACAAAACTAAATCTATGTAAAAAAGGCATCGACCTACTCAAGATCCCAATAGACCTTGCAACAAAGATAAATATGTGACCTGCCTACCAAGACCCAAACCTGGGACCCAGGAATAAGATATTTTCAAAAAAGCAAGAACCTACTAAGACCCAAAACTAGGAGGCTGCAACAAACATAATAAATAAACCGAGAACATACAGTATCCACTAGGATCCAAAACTAAGATTAAAACTTGTAAAAACCTGCTCAAGATCTAAACCTAAGAACTAGACCTTGCAACAAAGAGAATCTACCAAGACCCAAAACTAGGACCATGCAACAAGAAATTTACAAAAGCAAGAACCTACATGTATATCAATACCCCACAAAAAACTAAAACTAAGTCTGATAAAATGAACAAAACAAGCAAAAACAATGATCAAGAACAGGTATGATTTAAAACAAAGTTTAGACCCTGAAACAACAAGAATTGGAATGAAAAAGTGAATATCTACCAAGACCCAAACATTATGATAACGACCCTTCAACTAAAAGAAAAACATACCTCAAAAAATTGCCAGAGTGTAACATAAAAATATTCATAGTCATTTTTATAAATATTCATAGTATTAATATTCTGTGGTGTTTGTTATGGTATAACAAAACGTTTAATATACTTAAAAAAAAAACACCACAGAATATCAAATTTTCATTTTAAGAATCATTCAATGTGTCAGGCATGGATTTTGCCGACTTTCAGACCTCGTTTTTTCAAAATAATGAATTATTTTCAGATTTTGGTCGGCAAACGCGGCCAAAATTTCATAACGCGGGCGGGGGACGGGAAACTCAGAATTAAGTCTTATTAGCCTTATACTTTTTAAGAGACAATTCAGTGGCGGATTTAGAGGGAGCGCAGCCGGCGCGCACCCCTCTTATTTTGGTAGCGCGTCAAGAAACCGTCACTTTTTAATGATTTTATTTCTTGAAAATTAATAATTGTGTCAAGAACGGCAGCAAATGCATGATTTTTATTAGAACAGTTCTGTACCCTTATTTTGTAGACAAACCTCTGACTTTGATTGGGCGCCGTAAAAATTGCGCCCCCTCTTTTGAAAATTCCTGGACCCACCCCTGTATTGTGATACACCTGTTAGTCCTTGCCGCTTGCTCTCCCAGGGGAAATTGAAACGGAAATGGTCCCGACTCCTCGGATTAGGGCATTCGGAAAAGACTTGCTGCTGCGTTTTCAAAATGGGGGCATTCCATTCCCGAGAGTAAATAGCATCTTTGCCCCCTGACGTGAGTGACTTTTATTACTCCTGAAAAAAGTGACATACCTCTTTTTTCAACGGTTTGACTAAAAACAAAACAGAGAAAAGCAGGATCAATCAGGTTTTGGACCCAAGGGGTCAAAAACGCACCCTTTTGGTCTTGTTCTTTATGACTGACCGGCCGTGTTTCATCTTTTTTGTTTCCATCTGTCCATTGAGCAACAATATTTTTTGATGCTTAAAATGTTTTTTTGTTTTTGTTTTACTACGATTCTATTGGTAATATATTCCAAGTTTGAAACAAAACACACAATCAAAAATACACTTTGGAATATAGGCAGACATGAAAAGAATAGTGGGTTGAAAATTGCAGTGCACAAGTTGTTTGAAATCACGCCTCATGAACCTTCCAACCGCAATCCGCGTTTCAATATTTCATACAAACAAAAACGTTTTTGATAAATAACGAAACATGTTTACAATTATTGTTTAGTACATTTGGGAAAATCCACAATTTCGGGCAAAAATGTTACCCTCTATTTAACGTGATTTGGAGAAGTGTGCTTTTGGTGTTTGTTTATTTTTAGTTTGGACTTGGCAATGAGTTAATTCATGAATTAGTTCTTATTATTTTATGAGAAATTATTCGGAGGAAATGCATTCTTACAAAGTCAAAAATGCAATGATATTATTTTAACATAACATATGAGACGATTTATTCCTTTTCATATGATACGGTATACTTTGTATAGAGTAGATCTATGGTGTACGTAAAGGCCTCATGTCAGGTTTATTGATATCTTTCTTAGAACACATCATAGATTCAGAACAAAATCTATTAAGGTTATCATTTTTTTATCTGTGATGATTTAGGCCACATAAACAGTTGGTAAGAAGTCAAACTTTGTTTCTAACTTAGAAGGTTGCTCACCAATATAGTTTAAACTACTATAGCTATAATAGGCATTCTCAGTCCATTATGAAAAATAAGTACAAAAGAACCTACTTTTCAGAATTTAGGCTAGTCATTTTGACCTTTCTTGGAATATCCAAGCAGATTTTTGATTTTTCTTTAATTTAACGAGCAGGCAATAACAGATTTTGATGAAAGGAAAAAAAACAAAAGTTCTCATTATTTTCTGAAAATGGTCATTGTAACGGAATGACACATTTCGGTACATATAATTACGTCTCTGAATTGAAACTGATCCCTGTCAAAATACCACTTATTTAGTGATTAATATCAATTGATGAACTTGATTGTAATATTTCACATATAAAATAGCTTTTAATACTATTTTGTACAGTAGTTGAAAATAAGTTATATGCATAAATTTGTTAATGGAATTACCATGTAATCGCGTTTTTTTTTCAAGAATTGCTTCACTGAAAAACACATCGAATGAAAGAGAATGTTGAGCCCTTTAATTTGACACTTAAACATGCAATTATAACTGCCAATTTGCAATATCTAAAAAAATGTTTCTCTCATGGTATTTCTTATGGTACGCCTATTTCGGAATTTTTTTTACAGGTGAAGCATGATTCTTTTGGTTTTATCAGACATCCTTTTGGGATATAGGCCTAGATCTATTTTATCTTATAGATATTTATTTATTTCATTGGGCATTTTCAGACATTTTTAGAATTTTTAGGCGTGGGACTTTTCGGGTAATTTACTACCCGGGTACTCGACTTATTTTTCGGCCGGGTACCCGACCGTATTAATAATTGAGCATTAAGAGCATTTACAATGTTAGAACGGAAAGTTTGATGGGTCTATATACTATGAGCATGTGTGCTTAACTTGCACCATGAATGTCCCTTTGCCCAAGGGCAAGGTCAGCCAAGGTCAAAATATCATTGCAATGGCAATAAGTGGAATGTCCGGCAGCTACCGGGACATTTCCGGCAGTACTTGTATTTTATTCTGCTTAAAATTCACCCATTGCGATCATTCCGATGAAAAAAAGAGTGTACTCCCGAATATTTTTCATTTGCCATTTTGAAAAAAACAAACTATTTAATGCTTTAGAGCTGAAACTAAGCCTAACTGAAACTGAAAGGATATGTTAAAATCATTATTTTAAATTTTGTCATCAGCAAAAGAAGCCGAAAAATTCTGATATTTAAGACCTATTATGGCAAAACAAGCAATCAAACAAATAAATGAGTAAAAAAACAAAAACACTTTAGATGTCAATATGTCACTTTAGATGCTTTTTATACTTGTGGCTTGGTTCAAAAACATCTCACCTAGCTCAGCCACATACTACTATGTTTGGACATTACATCTTATCAACACTTTTGCAAGTTTATTATGGATGTAAAAACAAGCCTACTTGGAACAAAAACGCTGACAAAGGTTTCTGATGAGCCATACGTTTTATAATACCGTAGTAATGGTCAAATGTGTACGAATGGAACCTCGCCACTAAATGGGACAAAATGGGTGTAAAAATATACAATTTTACACTTGACTCGAATGTGCATTATCATGATTATTTGATATTTTGATCATTGATGGAATGGATTTTGTGCTCAAAAAGTCATAAACGCGAAACAAGAGTTTCTAACATACCAATTTACACGCACATTTAGACGTTGCTTGGCTACTCCTCTTGTACGGCCAGACCATGCCTTTCGACCATCTGGGCCATAAGTTATGCAGAAACATGAGAGTCGAATGCACAGCGTCTGGTGTTCGGCAGGAGATTTGGAGTTGAGCCGAAAACTTCCAAACATTGCATACATTGAATACTGGTTTGATGGACTCCGTCAAACAATTAGGGCAATGCAGAGGGTCCAATCCAAACAGCTGCGTGAATCTCCTTTGAGATCAGGACTAGTTGTTCTGTGATTGTGTTCCGTTGGCCTGACCTGCGGCGCACCCTTGACAGACACGTATACTATCACAACATTTAATTATACAGAATATCAAATATATTTGTTGCCATAATAGGTCTATATTAGGCGAATTATATTTTCGGACTTTTGTGAAAACATATTAATTTAGTCTTGTAAAAAGACTCCTTATGAAAATATATAAAGAAAAAGAAGAAAAACCCCTCCAATCCCCACTTGATGATTTAGAAGAAAATAGATTTGCATATGATATGTGCACACCTTGAAATTCATAAATCATATTAACATCATTAACCCTAACATCCTTTCGATCTAAACCTTTCTTCTCGGAAATATACCTCATGTCAAAAATTGTTGTTTTCTTTCGAAATTCGAACCCGGAACCTCTCGCATCCCAATCACATACCATACTATTCGACGGACGCTGTCTTGGCAGCGATTTGGTACTCATACAAGACTCCCATCTTTGGGAGCGTTAAGATTAACCATTTTAGGATAAAAGAATGGAGAAATACGCATTGTATCTCCCAATTTTAGTTACAAATTTGGAGGATAGTGTTATCATGAAAATAATATTTAATAATAATACTATTAGCACAAAATTGCTTTTGCACGTCATTTAAAAAAACATTATGTGGAATTTTGCATGTTATTTTGGGTACTCTGGGAGTGATTAAAAAAGTGTGGGGGTATAGGCAAGGGAGCATTCATAGTAGGCCAACTGTAAAGTTTATTTCTAGCAATGTCTAGAATGTTTCGGGAAAGCAACACGAAAGGTTCCCTAAAGCATCGGCGCGACGTCGTCCCGACATCGGGAGAACATCTTGTCATTTTTGAAATGAAAAACGGCGTAAGTGCCACTATCCAGAGAAAATAACACGATTATTTTCAAACAAGGCCTTGTCATGATACTCTGATATATATTGTCAATAATAAACACGTCATGATACACTATATAGTTACATCGTCTCGAACTGATAAACAACACCGGTACACAAACTTATGAAAAGAAATCTTTTGAAATGTCATACACATAAGACCGTACCAAGACATGATATCGATAAAACTGATAAACATTACAGGTAAAGAGGTATTCGGAAGTTCAACACTTTATCACATTAACCTGTCCTGAAAAACTTAAAATTAATTTAAAATTAACTTTGACTGCAAATAACACATTTGCAGCAGAATATTAACTTCACGCGGCAGTGTTTTTTCATATTTTGTTGATATAGATACTTCATTCTCATTTTAGTTTACGGAAACTATGTAAACAAGACATTAAGCAGGCAACGGGTAAAGCGTAAGCTACAGGCAAATCAGTGAATGGGCACAGAGCAACATTAAAAGATTGCTATCTACTACTGAGTCTTTCTAGTTCATCCACTGATACTTCAAGCCATCTCTGATGGCGTCATAATTCTAGCTTCACAGGGATGATGCCAATTGACGTCATAAGAGAACTTTTGCCATTTACAGACGAGACAGCCATTGCACAGAGCGTTTATTGGCACACCATGATATTATTATCTTCTAAACTTTGAGGAGTCATTAGAAAGACAAGATAGCCTTGGACACAACCCAAATGTTTTGGATAGGGTCATTTAAAAAAGATAGATGTTTAATAAACGTTTAGTTGTGATTTGACACTATAAAAACTACACTTTATGAAAATGTTGATATGTATGCTAAATGGTTAACGAGTGGGCGGTAAGCTGGGCAATGACATTCTGGATAATATTATACAAGTACATACAATGAAATTACAAACGGCAACAAGCACTTCATTTACAAGTTGTGAACATATCAATAACAGCACGTTAACTCATTTTTCAATTTAATTATGTTACCTAAACAATGTTTAGAGTGTAACCATATATTGTTCCCTGACATGCCATAAATGATCGATTTTATAGAAGAAAATGCATTTTCATGGTTCCTTGGTATATTGTATTTGTAATGTCCAAGCCCCATATTTACTTAACTTTGTTCATAAATTAATGAGTCGCTGAAATATCAGGAATTGTCCCTTTAAAACTTTAGCGCAAAGCATGATGGGAAGGTTCAGTAATGGCGACTCGCATGAAATGTTTAGAGGACCAATCGTCTTTTACCTAACTTCAATTAT
>JXSR01S052002.1:41319-51453 GCA_000969725.1 Ophiothrix spiculata
AGTGTATGTAATATATAGGAAATTTAGAAATGTCTTTCATGTTAAACATTTCTTCTACTTTGTCTCCATTTCTGAAATTTGAATGTTGGCAGTGGACAGTTGAAAGTTTTCATTTTATTTGTTTTTATTGAAATTAGCCTAAAATAACCAAAGTCTGACTTACCCCCCTCGCAAGATATTGTTCAGTCGGATCCATAAAGATGTCATATCACGTTTTGTCAAAGGTATATGATTTAAATGCTGAAATCAAATTTATCAGTTCAGCCGCCATGTGATTATGCAAGAAATGTCTAAATGTAAACACAGACTTGTAAAATGACGCAAGGGTGTTTTTTTTTTTTTTTTGAGGGGGGGGACCAGGTACATTCTAAGGTTACTTCAATGGTACATGATATCATTAAGGTTAGGGTTATGCGTCACTTTACTGGCCTGTGTACATAGTCACCATATTACGATCAAATTTCATTCACTTATATAATGAACATTTGTGTGAAATTGTGACCCGTCATATCGAAAGGTACCTTAAGGTCGGCATAGTTAATAACGATAAGATACGGGCCATTGAAGCTAAGCATAGTCAAAAATCATGTCCGATGTCAAATATCTAATTTCATCAGAAACATTACCTTTGAAGTTTACTCTATCATATTAATCAGGTTCCAACATTCAAAGCATATGAAAAATATGTTACAAACCAAGATGAAGACCCTCTCTCCATTAAAGTTTTACTAAGTACAAACACTTCAAACTCAAATTTCTCAGAACTATAGTTTTCCGAATCAGCCCGATGCCTTTTACCAATTTGGATGTAACCTAGCAACCGAACATCCAATAACAAAAAGTAAGGTGTCATCTTAAAGCTTAAAATCTCTTTCAGATGAGACCAAAAAATCCATTTTGATTTTGATACCTTTCGATATGACGGGTCACAATTATTCCGCAACATCAATGATTATTATAGCTTTTTACATTGATACATTATCAGGAGTGATCACATATATATGATGAATTATCATATCACTGATAAATATAAGAAATATATAAGTGAAAGATGATAATTGGTGGTACACTGAAAGCCAAAAGGGAGTCAAGGTTACTCCCAAAAGGGAGTCCAGCAAGTTGACTCTATGTCAGTATTTACTCCATTTGGGGAGTCACTTATATCATGACTCTCCAAACTCTTTTGGAGAGTTTAGATGACTCCGAAAAAAGAGTTGAGGTGACTCCTACTTAGAAGTCAGCTCTACTCTTTTTACAGGTTCAAGCATTAATGACTTTCATGGGGAGTCACGTTGAGTCTCATGAGAGTCAACGTAACTCTTTGTGAGAGTCAACTTGACTCCCCATGAGAGTCATGGATGCTGGACTCCCTTTTAAGAGTCACTTAACTCTTTTTTGGATTTCCATGTAAAACATTGACTATTAGGTGTGTTTTCCTTCTTTTTTGTGCATAAAATGCTTAAAACAGGTAAAAAATGGCATATTTTGGCATGCAGGGGATACAAAGGTACTGGTGAGGTCTGAAGATACCCTTTAATTATTTTTTAAAGTGCATATTTGTTCAAGTGGAGTCAAGTGGCTGGTAATAGGTTGACTATTAGGTGTGTTTTCCTTCTTTTCTGTTCATAAAAAACTTAAAATAGGTAAAAAATGGCATATTTTGGCCTGCGGGGGGTATATGGTACTGGTGGGATCTGAAGATCCCCTTGAATTATTTTTTAAAGTGCATATTTGTTCAAGTGGAGTCATGTGGCATACCCTTAGACCATGGCCGATTTGATTTTAAAACCTTCCCCATTTACGCCCCGCCCTAATGTATATATATATCCTGGTCACATATGTGAGTACCCCCGGGTTTTGAGCATGTACGCCATTGTATACCTGGTAGTGATGGTTTTACGTATGACTATTGGTTTCAACCATAATGTAGGTCTGACTTTTCTTTTACTTAAAAGAGAGCTGACCTGCTCAGGATATGTACTCTTGGCTCTGTCCTGTAGTGAACACAATGCGTTTTGAACCTGGAAATATTTGTTACCATTTATTCACTTGGAATACAGGAAATGTCTCCTCAATCGTATTGGGGAAGCGGGTTAGCATAGCGTTACTACCCTGCTTTGCACAAATGAGCCCAGGACTGTCGTGGGTTCAATCCCTGGTCCTGGCGCTTATGTGCATTTGGTTTTCAGAAAGTCCATACTCGCTTCCGCAGGTTTTTCTCTGTCTTCTCTCTCTGTCTTCCTCCTGCACTTAAAACTATCACCAGATTTGTCCATCATAGTCTGCCCCCACCCAGGATATGGGAAGCTGCAAAAGGGTAAATATTACAATCTAAGTACCGATAGGATGTGCGCCTGAAAAAGGCAGCCACTAAATGAAGCTAAATGAAGTCAAATGATTGTGAGGATCTACCTGATCATGAGCTGTTTGATCTAAATGAAAAAATTGCTTTACAAAAACCCAGTTATTATTATTATTATTTCAAGAGAATTCTGGAAAATATGTGAAAACTCATTATTTCTACAGAAACTCATGAAGCTTGATAAGTGACACCTTAACTCTATTTTCTATAGATTGTTTCACCCGTGTCTTTGACATACCTATCTTTGTCACTATCAGTCTTCCACCTGCCATGGCAGCTAAACAATCTTGTACACCTAGTGCCTACTACAATATGTACTTTTTGAAATGCCTGTATCTCAAAAATGGACACAGTGACCTATATTTTTTATTTTAGATTTGTTATTGATCATCACAAATAAATCTACCAAATTACTAAATTAAAAAAAAAATAATGAAGATTTTGCATATCTGTGAAAACCCCTTAAACCAGAGTGGTTAAACAAAATTGAGCATTATACAACTTAATACAATTTTTTACTTTCAATCTGAATGCATCCCCCCCAAGATGAAATCAAACATTGACATTAAAAGCGCTTGGTGACACGAATAATTAATAACCCACTGTAATTTAATTGTTTTAGCGGTTAATTATTGTTTCCAGTTCATCAATACACAATAGTCAAATCTAGACAAAAATCACTATGATTGATATTGATAACCTTAAACTGATCAATACTATTATCACACTAATCAAAATGATCGTGATATGCTATAATTTATGTATTTCATATTTTAGGAGTATTTGGTGATATGAAAATTGATTGTCACACAGAATGGAAATACTGTATTTATAAATACAATTCAGGGGCATAGCCAGGCCCAGAAATGGGAAGTAGGAGAGGCGGAAGGAGGTTGAAAATTTGAAATAGCAGAAGTAAAGTTCTTTTGCAGATGTGTAAACAAACAACAATTTAATGACTCAAATAAACAAGTTTTGCATGTACTGTAAATTCAAAATAATTACTAAATTAAGCCAATCAGGCATTGCATCTCTTGACCCCCAGGGTGGGGGAATATGAAAGTGACGTATGAGTGCAATTAAACAATCCCTCCGAAGTGTGCTTGGACGTAGGCGTCTTTCGGTGACAAAATTGATCAAAAAAGGTGGTCTTTCTGTGACAAAGTGTGAACAAATATATATGAAAGTGATGTACTAGTGCCATCGAGCACCTCGGAAGTAGGCGTCTTTCAGTGACAAAATAGTCAAAAAAGGTTGTCTTTCTGTGACAAAGTGCAAAAAATGGGGTTGGGGGGATGCGGGTATTTGAGCAAAATTCATAAAAAAATATTGTCTTTCCTTATCAAAATTGCCAAAAACTGCACAAAATTTAGATAAATTTAGCAAGATTTTCGAAAAATTGCATAAAATGAAAAAAATGGTTGGTCTTTGAGTGATAAAGGTTGTTTTCAGGAATTTTAGAACAAAGGGGGTCATTGAGAGACAGATGGAAAAAATAGGGGTTCTTTCAGTTTGAGCGAGTGAAAAAAGTGGGGTCTTTTTGATGGCACATGGTGCATTACTCAAAGTTGAGTGCCCCCGGTTTATGAAATGGGTTCATTCATTATTTATTATAAGTTATCTAAAGTCAGAATAATGTAGAGACTTATTTTTGCAAATTTTGTAAATAAAAGAAATAAATATGGAAAAATCTTGGAGGTAAATTTTTGTATAGAGTGGAATCATAAACAAATGTTATTAGTGCTGAAAAAGTAATTTTTTGCATAATGTGCAAAATCCTAAAATTGCAGCCATGTTTTCATGTGTACATATTGACAATTGACAGGTGGACGGTTTCATTGGCAAGCAGGGCCACCGTTAGAAATTACGGGCCCAGGGACTAACATTAGCCACAGGCCCTTTTGGCACTTGGCGTAACCAGCAGGGTGACAGGCCCGCGATAAAAAAAAGGTTCACCCCTCCCCCTCCGCAATGAAATCAAGAAAATATAACGTATCTATATTATATAGTACACTGTTGATGTATCTCTGCAAAATGTAACCCTTTTATGGATTTTCCCAATTTTTAAAAGAAAACCTTGAAAATTGGCCCCCCCAAAAAGCACAATTTTTTGAGAAAATGGGATTTTAATGAATTGTAGCAAATTTGGGTGATTTGCTATATAAAAATATTTTTGGTGTACCTTTGAGTCTGAGCAAATTGTTTGTTTCCCCCCCCCCCCTCCTGCAAAATTGTTTTGTCCCAGTGCTCGCTCCCCAAATGAAAATGTCTAATTACATCACTGTGCCCCTTTAATAAAGTGTCATGTTAGAATTAACCTTGGATAAACCAAAAATTCCATTCCTCATTTTTAAAAATAAATTGTGATCTTTTTGTTAAAAATGAATAAATGCCCACTTCAAGCAATAGTGAATGTTACTTCGTTGTGGTTAGTATTGAGGTTAATTGATTGCGTTCTCGCGCTTGTGGACTGACAACCCTCGACGGTCGATCATTTCAAACTTATTTCTTATGAATTTTGGTTCTTAAATTTTGATTTAATAATTCTTCAATCAAATATTGTTATTCTAAAAGTTTATCTTCCTTCTTTTTACATCTTCTTCTTCTTCCTCCTCCTCTTCTTTTTGCCATTTTTTAAACGGGCCCCAAGACCCCGGGCCCCGGGACAAATGTCCCCTTTGTCCCCCCTTCTCGGCGGGCCTGTTGGCATGGGTGGCACGTGCAGCCGCGCATATTGTCTGACATCAATTCTATTAGTGATTGGTGAAGAGATCTAGTTACTTTTCCAATGCTGTGAATTTGTACATTTAGTTTTTGACTATACTATGATATGAGCAACATACTTTGTCGTCTGTCCATATTTTTTAGGGATGTCCCTATTTTGACCTTAACAAGAAAGCTGCTATTTTATCATGTCACCTCTTTCTGCAAAAATCAGTGTATGTAATATATAAGAAATTTAGAAATTTCTTTCTTGTTAAACATTTCTTCTACTTTGTCTCATTTCTGAAATTTGAATGTTGGCAGTGGGCAGTTAAAAGTTTTCATTTTATTTGTTTTTATTGAAATTAGCCTAAAATAACCAAAGTCTGACTTACCCCCCTCGCAAGATATTGTTCAGTCGGATCCATAGAAAAGGCTGTTTTTCCATTGCCTAATGTATACAAATGTAGGCCAAAAATACCCTTAATTTTGTTTGGTGTTTTGATTTTCAGTCCAAAGTGATCCGTGTGACAACTCACAGCAAAGAAGCCAATAGGGAGTTCCCGCTACTGTTTGTTATTCGTCAACAGAAGAGTGTCTTATCCTGGTCTGTGCCATACATTATACAATCACAGTAAGTGCCAAAAGAAGATACCTTCCCATCATGCCTTGCTTCCATGGTCTGTGCCATACATTATACAATCACAGTAAGTACCAAAAGAAGATACCTTCCCATATGCCTTGCTTCCATGGTCTGTGCCATACATTATACAATCACAGTAAGTACCAAAAGAAGATACCTTCCCATCATGCCTTGCTTCCATGGTCTGTGCCATACATTATACAATCACAGTAAGTACCAAAAGAAGATACCTTCCCATCATGCCTTGCTTCCAGTGGGATTTTGGTACAAATTGAAATGAATGATGGTAAATTGATTGATGAAACATCCAGTTTGTAAAACTAACAAGCAAAAAAAAAGAGAAGTTTCAATGACTAGAAAGCAATTTTTTTATCTCAAGAAGAGACAAAAATGTTCCAAATTTCTATTCGTCCAAGATTCTTGTCCACGGCAAATCTCAGAAACCATATACCCTATACCCTTTGTTGATGATATTTGATGAGTGGATGGACTGGGCTTGACTGGTGCCTCATGCAACTTGAGCACAGAATATGTTAATTAAGTACCTAATTTGCATAATTTATGCTTATTATTGTCAGCAGAATATCACCATAACGGTAAGGGCTACGGAATTGAAATTTGGTTACATAAAGGTTCTTGGGTTATGCTAGAGTTACATATCGTCAAAATGTTACTTTTCTTACTTAATTTTTTGTAGATTTGTGTATGCTGATGTTAGCCATACATTATGTCCAGAAGCCAGTGTGGATGTCAATATCACTCATCGTATTGTCATTGATGTGACTACAGCAGCTCTATCAAATATCTCATACTCACTGAGAGTTGGCATTCTGGATGACTTTGAACTAGAGTAAGTTTTAAGATGTCAAGAGTAATATAAAAGTTACTCTGGCATTTATATTGCGCCTTTTCAAGCGGATACATAACAATGGCCATGATGCCATAACAAGGGAATCATCAGAACTACTTTGCCTAAGCTAGGCCACTTGTAGCTAATGACCAAAGGGGCAGACCTATTTTAATTGAACGTTGTGTATAGCCCAAACCCTATTTGTGACTTTTTTGTACTTTTTGTTTTGGGAACCATTTGCTATGCGCCAATTTTTTGAGCCTCTGCGCTAATTTCGCGACATAGGGTCTTAGCGGGAACACTGATGAACAGTCACATATGGTCATTGTATTATTCTCATGAAAGAGCAACCTTTGAAAAAATAAATTGGTGAAGATTAGTCATCCAGTTGAATTTCAAATAATATAGATATTTATAAATCAAATACTGGAAATAAAATTATAGCACTTACGGCCACGTTGCGTCTGGAACCTCCAGACTTCGTCGGGCAGGATTGCCTTCCTCATGTCAGAAACTTTGAGAAAACGGCGAGGAAAATAGCTGATTACCGAAACCATTTGCGATTCAATCTGCGCCACCAACTATCTCACGCATGGGATGAGGTCATCGGGAAAATTCCTCGCCGCCTGTCACTTGATCAATCAGTGGCCTGACGAAGTCTGGAGGTTCCAAACACAACGTAGCCGTAAGTGCTATAATTTTATTTCCAGTATTTGATTTATATCTATATTCTTTGAAAAAATAGTTCCATGTTCAATTTCAAGAACATGGAATGTAATATTTTCATAACTTGTAAGTTGTGACCTTCCCAAACAGTAACCCTTTATGACTTAGACACATGGTTTGATAGTTGTGGTAGAATAGCAACAATTTGATTAAAACACAAGGCTCTATTTCATAAAGATTTAAGAATATTCCTATTCGGTTTACATTAATCAATTTAATGTATTTTAAATTTCAGAACCGGTGTGTCAAAGGATGTCCAGGTGAACCCTTCTGAACCAGAGGTGAGAATAGTGTAGCAATTAATTTTATTGGAAAC
Organism: Ophiothrix spiculata; assembly: GCA_000969725.1. Lineage (NCBI taxonomy): Eukaryota > Metazoa > Echinodermata > Ophiuroidea > Amphilepidida > Ophiotrichidae > Ophiothrix > Ophiothrix spiculata. The sequence continues at coordinate 48,920 of JXSR01S052002.1, forward strand.
GGCTATGGTCAAAGAAGAGGTTCTGAGACCTAACAATAAAACATATTAGGAAGTAGTGAATGTCTTAATGTCCGGTCCCTGTTACAGAATTTGTTGGTTCAATGTCGGGAAGATTTTGACAAAACACGTGTGTGGTAACTAAGCGTAAGATTTGTGCCTTATACATGAAACGCAGTGTGCGCACTTGTCATTTACACACTCTTCCCAATAACAACATAAAAATACCCCGGAATAGTATCGAGTGCTCTCGACTCAATGGGCCTTCAATGAAGAAACTTTTAATCATGTGTTTTTCTATACTACAAAATGCTGATTTTTCACATACTTGCTACCTATATAAGTTTTTAATTTTTTGCTGGTCAATTGTGATTATCAAGTGGATGTCAAATCGAGAGAAAAAAAGTATGGGGTCACTGACTGTTTAAAAAAAATAGCATTAGATGGAATGACATGGGGTTAAATCTAAAAAACAACTTTCATCACCGGAAATGTCAAAATTCAGTTTCATAACATTGAACAGATAATAAAAGTTAATTACGTCAAGTAATCTAACCCAGTGGTGGTAGGACGATCTCTTTAATTGCCTGTTTACCGGACTGTTTACTCAGATTTGATGCGTAGTCATCCGTGGTATCGCCCGTATATTTCAATGCGTAAATGAAAAGAAAAGTAGTTCTTTATAATAATCACAATATCTTTTTAGTTTTCTGGGGTCGAAGTCCCGACCCCAACGGTTTTGAAATCTGCATATTTTTATACACTAAGTAAGGGCATAAAATGAAATTTTTGAGCGTTAGTTAAAATTCAAGTTTTTTGAATGGGAGTTTCAAAATCTGCTGACGTCACGTCCTACCCCCCCTGATCTAACCCTTGAGTTTTTAAGTTATCATCCATTAAAAGGAAAATGACATGACATCAATGAGCACTTAGATGGTCGGTGCAGACATGTCAACTAATACGTAAATAATGATATAAATAATGAAATAAATAAATAAATAATGACATAAATAAGTAAATATATGATTACAGAAATAAATAAATAAATAAAATTAATTAATTATTACATTTAAATTTTTAGGGTTGTTCAACTTCCAATATGGAAAATAGGTCTTTTTATATGGGACCCTCCACTTTACTTTTGGGACTTTTTAGAAGCTCATGAGTCCCAAGGGACTCCCTTGTCTGAGGTCCCAGTGCCAAGCTTGCCGACCATTGTCCGGACAGTGTCCATGAGCCGTAGAGCATGCCGCAAGAATTTAAAATTCCGTGTTAAAACCTTGCAGCTTGTCTTCAGTTATGGTCCCATAACCACAGGCGTCCGACCGGTGTCCGGCCGGGCATCGCAAGCATTCACCGGTGTCATACCGGTGTTGCGGCGTTGCAGGGTTGCTGCTCCTACGGCTTATGTGGCCAGGGTGTTAGCTTGCAGCCTGATCTTATACACAGTACGATACTGTGAAAAGGATTAGTCTATAGTAGAAAGAGCATGGACAGATTGTTTGATAAATAGTCAATATATTGATACAAGATGGTTTGTCTATTTGTACAAACTTTGAATCACAAATTTGTTTTACTACTATGTTAATTAATTACCCGGGGGGGGGGCACTCCCATATATTGGCACGCGTCATGCTCCTGTCGATAGACCCCTTTTTTTTTTGCTCCGCTCTCACCCAATGACCCCCTTTTCTCTGGGCTGTCACCCAATGACCCCTATTATTTTGTCAGTCAACCTTTTTTATGGTGACTCTCATCCATTGCCCTGATTTTTCAAGAACCTACACCGAATGACCCCCGTTTTTCGCTAAATTTGTTGATTTTTCGAAAATTCGAAGATCAGCGATTTCGAAAAATGTCAAAATTAGCCTTATTTTATTTAAAAACTGACACCGAATGACCCTGTTTTTCGCTCTTGCCAATAAATTGCTCGAAATGACCCAGTTTTTTTACCCTCTACACCGAATGACCCCCCTACTTTTCAATGTATTTCTCACCTATTGCCCCTACATTCTGAAAGCCGGTAGGAGCAGGTACGTCACTTTCATATTTGAGTGCCCCCCTGGTTAACTACTCTATAGGCTTACCACAGATTTCTGAGTAATGATTTTTTACATCTGAGTTATAGAACATCTCTTCAGTTGTGTCTTGTCAAGGTTTTGATTGCATAGCATTACATTTTAAAGGGTTATATATTTTAGGCATAATTACCATGAAGGCATAATTCTAACACATTTTGTTAGTGAAAGAATAATTGTGAACAAGAAACTGATGATGTTTGTAACCACAACTATATGAAGCGCCCGATTCCAAAACCTCTTACGTCCATTTTTATAGAATTTGAGTTTGAACCTGAAACATATAGTGCTTGACCGTACCTTCCAAGTAATGATAATGATTTGTTGCAAAACCGCCTATAATCTGTTGAAAATGTCAATCAAAAATTGACTTTGTTTCCAAAACCTCTTACATCCAAAATAGTTTTGTGACAAAACCTCTTATGTCCATGCCTGTTGTTGTTATTGGACCATAACTAA
>JXSR01S052002.1:107447-119005 GCA_000969725.1 Ophiothrix spiculata
TTTTTAATGATTTCAATTTCATTGTGAAAAAAAAAAAAAGGGAAATCGTTTTGTGTTTTGAATGTTTTAGAAGTGAATCGCTTTTCATCTGTGATAAAGAAAGTTTTATCCCCTGACTTGTGTTCTCCAAAATTAGTAAAAATAGCGATACAAAAACCTTCATAACTTTGCAACGGAAGGTCGGATTTGAAAAATTCAAACGGTTTTGGATTCCTTAGATCCCCTACTTTCATTTACAGACCATTTGAAAGAATTTGAATGATAATTTAAAAATTGCCTGAAGTGTTTAATTTGGGCAGCACATATGTCTACAAATTTATGGCACTAATCCACTGTGCGCTTGCCATTTGAAATCAGTTTACCAAGTGTATTTTTATGTTATTGATTTCAGGATCACAGTGTATGGCATGAATTCCATTGATATTGAAGTCAAATCTTATGGAAAGCTTTTTGTTGAGGAGGTAATTATTTTAAACATTCTATACCGTATTTGAAGATAATATAGCTGCATTTTGTAGCAATATTTATTCCCAAATCTTTTCATTATACATCACTTACTTCAAACACAAATTCCATTTTCCAATTATCTGTAACAGTCTTCCAACTCCATCCATCAAAATCGGATTCTAACCAACTCCTCCGAAGTCACTTCAATTAAAGGGGCATTGGACAAGTTCAGCCTCATCCCCAAACTTTTCCCCTGGAACTCTAGCATCCCGATCCAATGTCCAGTTTGCACCATTGGAAGTGTTAGTGGTAATAATGACAGCATGCAAAGTTTCATTTTCAAATTCAAACCCTGTATATCAAAATATTTACCCAAAATCAACAAATAAAATAAAATTCAAATATTTGACTTTTTAGAAGGTTTTGATCAAAAATTTCGCGATATCTGGTATTGACTGTTATTTTCTAACATAGGATGTGTAAATCATCTACAAACAAAATTTCAAAATTTTGTCCAATGCCCCTTTAACTCAGAAGTCACTTTATTTAATTCTGATGATCAAACATTCCCCTTGATGTCATTGTCATATTTAGCACAGTTTAGTACGGTATTAGTATTGTATATGCAGCATGCTGTTTAAATATTTTGAACCACCTGGGCCCTGTTTCATAAAGATTTGAATCAAGCGTACATTTGATTTATCAAGCGTAAAATAGGTTTTTACTATGTAAATTTACGTTTGAAATCAAGAGTTCGAAACCTTTAACATAACATAGCATTTTTTCATTTCTGTAGATCGTGAATCCATTTTACATCTTCCAAATTCTGAGTGTGATTCTATGGTTTGCTGAGGTGTACTACTACTATGCTGCCTGCATCATAGTTATCATGATGTTTTCACTGGGAGTGTCACTTTATGAAACTAGAAAGGTGAGTTTAAAATTAAAGGTAGTGATCTGATGATCGGATGGATCGGAATCGGACCGATTTTAAAGTCATCAGATCGGAATCGGAATTACAAACAAATCCATATTCTGCCAATCTCACAAACCGATTTAACAAACACTGGGAAAAGTACACAAAATCAAATTAATTGCATCTTTTAGTACCAACCAGACTTATCAGAACCAACAAGCAGCATGAAAAAGTTCTACAAACATTACATACATTTGCCTAGAATTAAGTCTTGACAACAGCATGATGCGGAAATGATCGATGGATTCGCACATATATTGTGTTTATGTCGGCAATTTAGCGTCCTTTGTATTAAACACTTAGAGAATTGGAATCGGCCGCTTTGAAACCCTCGGTCAGACATTAATTAAAGGTAAATGGTCCGATTTTTCTCATTTTATTTTTCACTGTCATATGATTATCATTCAAGATGCTTCTATTTCAAATTTCAGTCAAATCAGAAAAACCGTTTTGATTTTATGAGCAATATTTTATTTTCCACTTGCCTATACTTTACTGTGTAAATAATTTTATGGTTACAGTAAAATGAATAATTTTAACACTTTTTGACTTATATCTCCGAAACGCAACATGTTTCAGCCATAAAATTTCATACAGGCAATGAGAAAAATATTGGTACCAAAATCTCAGAAAGTTTGAAAAAATGCTGACCAAATCGGACAGGGCTCCTTTAACGAAAAATAACCAACTACCGTACTATTGAAATTCAAATTTGAAAATTGTTCAACTTTGTGTAAGACGAGTGCATGTGTCATGTGTGCAGTTACATCATGCTAATATTTAACCATGGGATTGCATATAGATGCTGATCTGAAACCAATTGCACAGAATTTTAAAATAGAAATCATACTTATTTTGACCATCAAATTAAACTTACTTGATGGCTCCCAATGCCTCCCATCTTGATTGTTGCTCATGGGGATGAGTTATTGTAATAATCTTTGTCCGTTCACAGTTCAAAACACGACAAACTTGAAATTGTAGGAAAATTGGCTATTCTATAACTCCCAGCAAGTTAAAATTGACTTGATAGGTCCAATCAATTCAATTTTATGAGCAATTTTGTATTTCATGGTTACGTGTATTGATGGTTGCCGTAATTAGACACATTTTGACCTATATAGGCCTAGCCTATATCTCCAAAATGTAAACATGTTTCAGATGTAAAGTTTCATATTTTTTGACTAAATATTTGTGATTTATGAGAATTTTTTGTACCAAAATTATACGTAAAAATAAAAGCATCCTTATAAGGTATTGAAGTTACATTTTGTATAAATCAACATTAATTTTCCTGTTTTTTTTTCTTTCCAGCAAGCAGTTACTTTGAGAGACATGGTGACAACCCAGTCTTTTGTAACAGTATTGAGACATAATGGAAGTGAGTATTATGCAGACAAGCCCTATCATTCATCCGATAACAGGTTTTGGAACAATCAGGGGTAGAATATTAAAACGGGACCACCGGACGTCGGGGCAATGCAACCCTAGATTGTTTGCATGGTGGGCAAGTTGTGGGGGGCAGAACCCCATGCTTCCTTTAGTGCTGAGACAAACGACACAGGAGCCAAAGATGTGACACGTTAGCTTACACTTAGTTTTTAATTCCTCACACCTTATCATGTTACCAGTTGTCTTCACCAACTACAAAATACAGCATTACTTATCTCTCCGTTAACAAGTTTGAGTTCTGTGAACAAGTGCTCTGTGAACAAGTGAAGGCCTGCTTGCAATGGCCACGCTGAAGTAGAGAGAGCCGTGTGCAAAACTCATGGCTTAAACGTCTCCGCGCAGACTCACAACACAAAGGAGTGCACATTTAGGCGCGTATGCACAATAACAAATAAACTGAAAATCATGAGGGCTCACTGGTGGGAATAAAATTACTTAAGGGATTGAAATAAATAAATAAGATAGATAAGGGAAATCTTTAGACCCGTTTCAATATCCTACTCTTTACGATACTGACCCCGTATACAGGTTTGACTCTTGTGTACATGGGACCGACTGCTTATTATTCCCCCTCCGCGAACGATGATCTCTCATCAAATATTTACCCAACTCTAAATACGTCATGTAAGGGGCAGAGAAAATCAAATATCTTTCCCAACGCTTCCTTCAAATTAGACAAACATCTTTTTCAAAGATCTGATATTCCATTCTAGCAAGGCAGTCCTACCACTGAGGAATCGAACCCGGTGCCCATTGCATGCAAGGCGAGATCACTAACTAGTACACTACGGATCTTGTACTCAGATCTTCTCATTCTAACTTCTGAGCTATTCCACTAGACCACAAAATCTCTACAATTGTGTGTACTGATTCTATTTTTTTTTGTTTTTAACAGCATTGGAAGAGATCAACAGTAACCTGTTAGTTCCGGGTGATGTCATTGCTATCCCATCATCAGGCTGTTTTATGTCATGTGATGCTGTCCTCATTAGTGGTAATTGCATCGTCAATGAAAGCATGTTAACAGGTAAATAAAAACGGTATTATAGTCAGATTATAATTTGTTTTTATTGGTTAGTACACAGTCTGTCAAAATTAAATGTCACTGCATCATTTTAATTACCAAATCTCATGTTGTCATGTGAATGCCAGAAATTTATATCTACAATGACAGTCATGTATATTCGCGTGAAGAAAACCTTTTCATTTATACGCGTCTTGTGCGCCGAGGTTAAAGTTCACACGCAACTCTCACGATACTTGTGAGCTCGTGTGATTTGTCTGTTCTGTTGCTGTGTGACTTGATGATCGATTTGATTGGTTTGTCGTTCACGCACAGTGCAATTTGGTCCCGCCCAGAATGAAAGGTGGTTTTTTTTTCAGATGACTTAAGTGTTTATCACTTTTCACTAGAACATGATAAGGCCAAAAAAAAAATTGTCTCAGAAACCCCGCGTGCATTGCTATGTGAAAGTGAATTTAATGCGTAGAGCTACGCGCTGGCCCCCTTTTTTTTTCTCGATAGTAATCCAGCGATCAACCGCCGTTCAAATTTCTTTATGTCTATGGCGACCGAAGGTAAATGATTCGCAGTAGTTTCTTTTTCATGAAATTGGTACCTGGTGTATCCTGAAATTTGCCAGAAATCGTCTGATTCTCACTGATTCCATGAGTTCTTGTGTTGAATGTGAATGATGACAATAACAGTCATATGTATACTAAATCTATTCCTGATGAGTCTTATTCACTGTTTTGTCAGTTTTGACAATCAATGGTATCATCATGTTATCCCTCTTCTTAACAGTTGAAAAAAGTGCCCCCCCCACCCACCCACACACACACACTTCACTTTTCAAAGATCAGTGTTACAAGAAACTTTTTTTTTAAGCAGCCTATTAAAAATTTATGAAAAATGACAGGTATAATTGCACTTGCGATTTCTTGTATTCAAAGGCTTAGCACATAAATGTAGATTAACACCAATTTTTAGAACACTGTCAACCATTTTCTGTTGATTGACTTTGTTGAAATGAATTCATATAGAACTTGATTGGCATTCAAATCCACAGATTAATCAATGAGGACAATTATTTCTTAAAATATGAGCCTTTTTTAACAGGAAGTTCAATCTATTTGTGGTTCAAATTCAAACTTGGCATGTGACAACCATCTATCAGAGGTAGCATGGTAGCAAATGTATATCATCTAATGAACTATGGAATAATTTGTCAAATGTTGATTCTAAGTTGTAAGAATGCTTTCATCATGTTCTTATTGTTTGTTTCTTTGTGTGCCATTTGCAGGGGAGAGTGTTCCAATAACAAAGACACCATTACCAAGTCATCCTTTAGAATCAGAACCCATACCAACCTACAACCCTGATAACCACAAAAGGCACACTCTGTTTAGTGGTACGCAAGTCTTACAGACACGTTACTATGGTGACGAACATGTCAAAGCTGTAGTTGTGAGAACAGGTATGTTCCTGGTGGTCATCAATGTTTTCTTTTTAGATGTTGATGAAATATCAATAAGCCTGTCAAACTGACAAGGTAAGGATCATAGATGGTTACTCAGAGTCAATGTTCCTGTTAAGGCCGTATGGCTCACCATTGCTGCAGGAGCCGGGAAATTTAGCGCGACAGGTTTCGGAAAATGTCTGAGAAAGATTCATTTTCTTGCTTTATTTAGCCAATTTTTAAAAAGCTTCAGCTTGTGATTTTGGCACAAGCATCTCTTCAACTTTGTCAAATTGGTCAAATTAGCACAATTCCCAAATCCTTAGAGGCAACACTGCTCAGAGTATAATACATTGTTTAGAAGGCGGAAGCGCGAACAACCCAACTTCATTTAAAGGTCATTTGACAAAACAAAATTGGAAAGAGGACTGGGAAAAAGGTAAAACGTGCATGAAATTAAGTCTCTCAAACAAATCCATGGCTAACTTGTTCAATTGATATTTCATCTATAGTATCCATAAGATTTTGTTAGAAAGTGAAGCAACCTATTCATATGATGCACATTGAACACCGAGGACACATATCTTGGTGCCAGCATTATACACAAGGGACAGTGTGTGTCAGCCCTTGTCTTGATTCAGGTCTGCCATCAGAGTTGTTATAATGTAGAATGCCCCTTGATCCCACATTGCAACCATCTGCCGTGCAATTAATTAATGAAAAATATATCAGTAACCAATAGAAAGCTTTCCATCAGAAGTCCCTGCAATATTCGTATTCCTATTTGTATCTCTATAGGACCACTTATGCTTTTTTGTTCCATTAGTTTCATTTTGCCTCGCTCTAAGAAGCAATCGGGTGATCGCGCAGACCCACGTCTGTGGAATGTGTTGCCGTTGCGCATAATCAGGGTTCCCAGCCCATCAGGGAAATCAGGGATAATTATTTTACTTTTTTCACTCAGGGAAAAATCAGGGAATTTGATAAAAATGCCTCCAAATCAGGGAAAATCAGGTTATTTTCCCCTGTGTGTCAGGTCTCTTGTTATTTGTGGCTGTAGTAAACTGTCTGGGCTCAAGAGACATCTAAAGTCACACTTTTTCATGTCTAAATATTTCTCCTTCCTTTTCTTTATCTTTAGCACCTTGCATTCTTTGAAAAGTCACTATAATCTCACTATTGTTATAATTATTGCAGGTTTCTCCACAATGAAGGGTGATCTAGTCCGATCCATCCTGTATCCCAAACCAATTGGTTTCAAATTCTACCAAGATGCTCTCAAATTCATTGGATTGCTGGCAGTCCTAGGTGAGTTTACACAATGAAGGGTGACCTAGTCCGATCCATCCTGTATCCCAAACCAATTGGTTTCAAATTCTACCAAGATGCTCTCAAATTCATCGGATTGCTGGCAGTCCTAGGTGAGTTTACACAATGAAGGGTGACCTAGTCCGATCCATCCTGTATCCCAAACCAATTGGTTTCAAATTCTACCAAGATGCTCTCAAATTTATTGGATTGCTGGCAGTCCTAGGTGAGTCCACCATCAGTCTGATCATTTCTTATCTAATGTAACTTTAACACCTAAGTGACCAAGCGGGGGTTCCTAGGGGCCTTACAACAGGTTTTCAATTTTTTTCCTTTATTTTGGTCCTTTTTATATGCTTTATCATTGACCAAACTTTCAACGTAAAATTCATACCGGAAGGGTGGTTTTTTTTTACTAGGAACCCCCCTTGGGGTGGGAAATACCTTGGTCACTTAAGTGTTATTATGCCAAAATGCTGTTGTTTATCATATCAATCACAATACAATGAATACAAAGCAAATATTTTAATTGAATAAAGTTTCAGCTCACTCATCTCTTAAGGGGTTTGCTTGATGATCTAAAATCCCACCAATTTTTCTAAAAATCAAGTAGTTGGTGTGGTTACTTAGGATCGGAAGTCCTCCGCGTTGCGGAAAATTCCGGAATCATGGGTATAACATGGAAAATACAACTCAAGCAGAAACATTTAAAACATGTCAGAAATATGCCAAAATTAACGAAAAAACATGATATTGGTCAAAATTCTTTTACTTAAAAAATAGAAATGATCTTTTCTAGAAAAATTTTACTATTATTAGATAAGTAGGAAGTTTTTGATCTTAAGTAGGCCTACTGAGGATTTAATCCAGTTATTATTGTAAAATTTTAGCTTTTGAAGGAAAAATAATAAAAGGGAAAATGCCTCAAGAATGCAACGTGGTACAATTAACACAGATTTTGAAGTTAAGAAACAAAATTTTTTGGACCTTAGGTTTCATATGCTGATACCCAGTCAAAAATAAAAATGGGTCACTTTATTCATTTGAGTTTTACAGGTTAGTTATTCTTCAGATTCACATGATTTATTGGACAAAGTAATAACAAAAGCTCAACAGGTCAATATTTATATGCTTCTATAAAGTAGCAAATGTGTCACAGATTTTTCTTATTTTTACATTATGTTCAGCTTTTCTTATGAACTTCAAAATAATAACATAATAATATGATTGCTGTATTACATTTCTTAACAAATGACAAAAGTAGACTTTCGTTTAATAATTAATTTGATGACAAATACAAATTTGTGTTTGTGTCTTTTATAATTGTATAGGGACAATTGTGCAGCAATGCTGTACATTGTTAGCCAAGTATAACATCCTGTACAATGCACATTTTTAAGCAATGCAGACCAACAACTATCATAAAGAACTTAACTAGATGTAGGAAATTGCCCAAATGTCAAACATGTATCTTCAGATCAAGATGGATAGATATCACTCTATGTGAACTGTCCCAAGTTTCCTTCATTCTTGCAACCTTGCAAATCTGTTAATTGCAAAAACATGAACTTGTTGATGGTTTATTACAAGTTTTATCTGAATGGCTTGATGTTAACCAAAGATTTTCCTTTATTTTTGTCACAGCATTTGTTGGTGTACTCTATACTGTGCTTATCCTGTACCTTAAACATCATGTAAGTATTGACATCCACCTAACAAACATATTGTAACATCCAGTACAGAAGCATACCATTGTATGTCAACCCACAGTTGATATTCAAATTAGTGCATGTCTTGAGCTGTGTTCATAGAGATAAATTTACGGATTATGCACGCAGTATGCATTAGTTTCAAGATTTTGGAGCATATACAAAAAATTTGAAAAAATCAATATTTCCAACATCCAACTCATTGCCATGATGATGTTACATTGATTTTGCAATGGATTAAATTTGACAAGAGCATAATTTTATATTGAAGGACACAAATGGTGATCATGTTTAAAAGATCAACTGGCTTTGCTACAGTTTAATCACTTCTATGGTGTCAAGCTTGACAAATACACCATTAAACTTTTATTTATTTATTTATTTTTTTTGAGAAAGGCTTTTACGACGGGAATTCATAACAATTGGTAGATTTTAACGGGTTCGCCGTCGGACAAGTTTTGAACTGTCAATCTTTCGTCATTACACCATTATAGTTCTATATCCATTTAGTATGTTCATAGTCTACTAAACTCAGCATCACAATTCTTCGAGCTATGTAAATAAATTCCAGAGTGCAGGGCCCAAGTGTTTACGAATGAGATAGGTACTCTGTTATTCCTGGTGGTGTGATCAAGTTTGAAGGAATTGTGACAGAGACTTTAATTAATTTCCATTTGTTTTCATTGCTAACTTATGATATTTTTGATCAAACAATATTCTTCCCACCAGTCCCAAACAAAAGATATTGTCTTCAAGGCTCTGGACATCATCACCGTTGCCGTGCCACCAGCCCTCCCTGCTGCCATGACGATTGGCACCGTGTATGCTCAAGCAAGACTCAAGAAACAAGGTGTCTTCTGTATCAGCCCTCAGAGAATCAATGTGTGTGGCAAACTCAAGCTTATATGCTTCGATAAAGTGAGTAAAAACTAATTACCAATGGCAATGTGTGAAAAAAAGATGCAATTTATGAAAGGGGCCACTTCAAACTCAACCAGCGGTTGTCTGCCCGTTCTGGCCGGTTTGGGGCAGAAGGCTATTGTTTATTCTGGCAACCGCCAGTTAAGTTTTGTTTTGAAGTGGTCCATAAGCATTTCTAGTGTGCTGAGCCACTTGGAGCAGCATTATTCTAATATGGCTTAGAGTGTCTGTTGTGTTTGTTGCCCCACAACAATAATGCCATCAAAAAGTACAAAATAATCTTCCACCTTATTGTGCTTGGAGAATTTTCCAATAGATCGTCCAGTCATTTGAATGAGGTAATAATTTGGAAATATTTAGAGAATAAAAGTTAAGATTTATTGTTTTCCCTGTCATCTCATAATGGATTGGTGTACATTATTTTGAGTAATGGGTGCCCATTATGAAAAAAATAATGTACGCCAATCAATTATGAGACGACGATAGATGACAGACAAAACAATAAATGTTATCTTTTATTCTCATTCTTGGTCAAAAATTTGAGACATTTATAGATCAACAATGAAGTCAATTATTTGCCAAAAACAATAGACATCATTATTTGAAAAACGTAGACATATAAAACATTCCATTCAAATAAATAATTGCAGCTAATTGTGCGTCAGCCTGGGCGTATATCTACACTACGCCACAATTTTCAAGGTGCTGGTCCACTGCGCGTAACGCTAACGCGCTGTCATTTGTTATCTCATTATGGATAGCCAATTATTCCTTTTAAGGAAGTAAATTCACACTCATTGAACAAGAATAAAGATTATTCAAATACACTATTGCACAAATCAACATTAAGTTTTCAAATTATTTTAGATATTATATCTCACTTTCCAGACAAGGACTCTTACAGGAAAGACTACTCAATCAGTTTAACGAGGCAATAATTTGGAAATATTAAAATGTTATTCAAATACACTTTTTCACAAATTCACACACAGTCTTCAAATTATTTTAATTATTGTTTCTCACCTTCCAGACAGGAACTCTTACAGAGGATGGCCTAGACCTGTGGGGAGTTGTTCCTCTACAAGATGAGCACTTCCTCCCAGCAGTGCAGAATGTGTCGGAGCTCTCCAAAGGGCCATTCCTTGCTGCTATGGCAACATGCCACTCCCTCACCAAGATTGACGGGGAGCTGGTAGGGGATCCATTGGATATGAAGATGTTTGAAGCAACTACCTGGGTAAGTGTTTTGCTGGTTAAAGGTCATTGTCTCTCAGGTTAGGGAATGTGTTTTGATGTATGTCCTTAGAGTTAGTTTAGTAATTCTTTAATCCTAAAAGAGCCAGGCCCTCAACATTTTTTGTGATATATCTGCCGGTTGTTATTTTTTGCGCTGTAGCTTCTTGACCTTTTTCCTTCAAGCCTTGCGCTCAATTTCAGACCATTTTTATAAAAATCTGACATATCTAGGGTTATGACGTGGCGTTGCGTAATAGCGCACAGGTCCAACAAAAAACTGACCAAAAAACTGATTTTCAATGGGAATTATACAAAATTTGTGTGTTTAGGATATGTTTTCAGTATGTTTTATCTTATTTATTTGGAGTAAGAAGATGTGTAAGAATACTTTGACACACATTATTGCTAAAAAATGGAATTTTTGCTTGAAAATATAACGAAAAAACATGATTTTGATGATTTTCGTGTTTTTTGACATGACGTCACTTATGACGTCACTGTGACGTCATACAAGGTATGTTTTTACTTTCTGTAATACCAATGGACTCGGGAGAGTCCTAGCTATCCACCAGTACCACTCGCTTGATGTTTCAGAGATCCTAAAAGGGGGGGGGGGGCCGGAATCCAAGCTCTACATTCTGGTCACATACTGCAATTACTTGACTATAACACAATTTACATCTTACATTTTTCCGCCAAATTGTGCATACCCCAGCGATAGCGCTTGACTTAAGCTTGTTTGATAGTTACAATTCTCAGACAAAGTACCCTTCAATTTCAATGTTACTGTTCAAGTTAAGGTTAGATTTAAGGTTCATTCACTCACAAAATTTCGTTCCAACTTTTTCACTCAGATAGAGACCGAACAATAATACCATGCTTGAATAGTAGCTAAATTGATGTTAACGTCGACTTAACTGATGTTTACATGAGATTTAACCAATAGTCAAGCGTTGTAAGTAATATTTTCTCTCAATTTCAGAGAATTAATCAGAGCAAATATCGTGAACAAGTGACTCTCGGGCTATTGAATGTCTTTGGACGCCAAGG
>JXSR01S052019.1:7699-19430 GCA_000969725.1 Ophiothrix spiculata
AATCCAATTATGTGATTAATTTTAGGTAGTGTATACATGAAAAATCTTTTGACCGATAAATGTCCCAAAAATTAATGAGTCGTTTCATAGATTTTGACCATCCTTAATATTTTAACCACAATGAAATTGGTCACCAAATTAATTATTTTATGGAAGCCTATCATTACATCCTTCAAGTAATGTTGGTGTCATCTGGATACACCTTTCCCCAACAAAATCTCATTCTGTCAAATTGGTTGACCAAAATACACTTTTATTTTATTTTGCACCCTATATAATTTTTACCCATCCTTAAAAATTAGACTTATTCAGGTAAAATTGAAATCCTCGGAAAGTAAGCTTTCCAGCAATATCTAACTTTGTAGGTTTTAAGTGTATATATCCAGAGTTACGATCCGTTGAATAGCAATTGGCATGGTTTTACCAATGTTTTTATGTAAAACAAAAAAATATGACCAGTTAATGACTTACGTCCAAATGAAACTTTGCTGGTATTTTGTAGTAAGCACAAGGGGTGTGAATCTGTCAAAAAATCAATTTCGGCAAATTACGACCTTGACATGTATTTTCACCTGTAGCGCAAAATGAAGTTTGCTGCATTTGCGGCTCGTTTGAGATGGGCGGTCACATTAATGTTCATTGCACCTTAGTGCAATAAATAAATTCAATGCACAATCAATTTGTTGTCTATCTCTTACCACGCACAATGAGTTGAAAGATCGCATGAACACCTTCAGTACGGCGATGTCGTTCATGACATTCATACACTCCAGCATCTGCCAAAGTAACATTTTCAATTGTGTACGTCTTAGCACCTTCTAGAGAGGAAATGGGCTCTCCTCCATTATGTCTCCAACTAGTGGCGTCAATATCAGTGTCCACCTCAAAAGTGACTTGTTGACCAACACTCAAAGTCCAGGAGTGCTCCCTAGGTGTAATCGTACCTAAATGCGACAACATAAAATACCTAAACGGTTTAAATATCAACTTCGTTGTGAATCTCTGGTTTCCTTTTTCCAATTAAAAATAATATTTTCCCAGTTTTATTCAAATTCAGTATACATAGCTTCACTTAAGGGGGTAGTTAGGTAATTCAGGTTGAAAACATCGCTTATAACAGTCGTTATATGAACAGAAAGAACAGTTTATACTTTAAAAATAAATAAATAAATATATAAGGAACTTCAAGTTGACTTACTAGCAGATGACATAATAATTGTTGTAATCTTTTCATCCACACCATCTTTGTTAGCATTGCAATAGAATGCACCGATTCTCCCCACTCCACCATTCCTAGGCATATCCAATTGTCTTGCAGAACTTACACGAGTCCTCTCATATGAATCAGTAGGCAATGTTAACCCACTCGATGTACCAGTATTCGATGTTCTTCCAAATGTGACATCTGCATTTCGGTCATCTCCACTCCTGAAGCCAGCAATCCACTTAGTGCCACCATTGATGTCTATTCTTGGGTTTGGGTTGAAACATGTGAAGTCAAGGAAACCGTCAACACCTACATTAGACAAAACAAGTGTTAGAAAAAAAAGGAAAGCAATCAGTACTCAGCTACGAGAAAAGAGACTTAATTTACTTTTTATGCATACACAATCGGCACAGAACGTCGTTGCTTATTATATTAGTGCTCATAAACTCTCCGGGGGCCGCTCGAAGAATAAAGTGGTACGCATGCTCGTCAAAACAATTGCCGAAAAGGGGTTAGATTTTGGACCATTGGCGTCGTCGACGTCTTTAGAATAAGGGGTGTCTTTTCAGGGTAACTTTTGACATTAAGGGTCGTCTTTTTACGATAGTCGACTTTATGCTTATTTTTTCGCCAGCTTTCCTATAATTCCAAGAAATACTACAGAAAAGGCTCCCAATGTATTTTATTCAGGCTTTTTTATGGCAAAAAATAGTGCGTTACGCCGTTGATGGTCCATGTAAACAATCACTAAGTTGATGGTCTATTTCAGTGTGTTACGCCATTAATGGGTCAATTGTCCATTACGACATATTTTTGTTTGAAGACCGTTAAAATTAATGAATAACATGGTAAAAATATTTCATTTTTATGTACTGCCAGAGGTTCTACATATCGGCCCGATGCACATTCAATATACAGAGAACATTGCTAAAACAGAAACTGGTACTGTTATCGTGACCATACAAGCCATGCACTGTGGATTGTTCAATCACAATAGAACTACCAGCTCACACGCTACAGTACGGGCTCGCTGCGGTAAGTTCAAAGCCACTCCTCTGTATTTCCGTGAATGAAACGGGGCATTGATTGAATAAGAAGTTGTAAATATAATTTCTTAATCAAATGTATACAATTTTTCAAGAATTATTTGTTTTTAAATGAATGCTTGAAGAAAACTTACTTTCCAGCGAAAAAAAATAAATAAAAAATTAAGAATTCCAAAATACCTCACAGGGTTTGAACCCGCGATCCCCGTATCATAAGCTAAGCCACTGAGCTACGTAAGGTTGATGCAATATTCGTGTTATTTTGATATCTTGTTCGTGGCATGACAAAAAGGATGTAAACAAACGCTAAGAAGACATTATATGACCTAGAAAATAGTACCCCTGCATCAATATTGTTTTAAAAGTCACATATTGTTTGTAAAGCGCTCCGTTCTTTGTGGGGCGCTATATAAATGCTTATGTAATAATAATAACATGCAAGATTTTAACAGGATTTCAATTAAAATGTTCAGATTTTCGTTTATATAGCTATCAGCATAAATATATAATTCTTCTTCTTCAGTATGCAAGATTATTTGCCTTTCGGGTTTATATTTTCTATGTCATGCGATTTTTAACAATATTTTCCGGATCATCATTAAATATTAATAAAAATACCAAGTATACGGTATATTGATAATTTGCCATGAATAAAATCGTATAGATATTTCGTAATTCTAGGTTGCTGCGACTTGACTGTTTTAACCTAGACTCCAACAATTCTGGACTTAATATATTTTAACCACTTGGTCAAAAGAACATGGAAACACTTTTGTTAACATTCACTGAAAATATTACGTTAATTGTTTGTAAAACACGTGTTACGAAGGAGAATGTGACTCTTGGTCCAATAAGGTCAATGACATAACATTTCCACGTAAATCCCGTGTAAACCGGAATTGAACGAATATGCGGTACGTGTTAAACTATCCTCGCTTTTTCAGCGCACTCTGATGTCTAGTGGTCGAGCCAAATGCTTTTAGCGCGAAAGGTCCCAGTTTCGAATCCCACCGAAACACTTTTTTTTTCATTTTGAAAACAAAGTATTGTTGTTTTTCCATCGTAGTAAATTGACGTGACTATACTTTTACAAAGGAAATTCTTTAGATAAAAGCTAAAGAAGATCAAAGCTGTACAGTTCAATCATTTCCCTATCCCGTAAATACCTGCGCAGTGGATCCCACGGACCAGTCAAGCTGCTAACCACCGAGTGGTTTAACGTCATATTTGCCTATACAGTGTGTATCAAAATGATTTGTACTCAACTTTGTAATTTTTTTTCCACAAAATCTATAAATGCTAGCATAATTTTTTCACGGATATCAAAAGACCAATTCAATAGCTTCCATTTAAATAACAAATTTAGAAAATTGATGCACGCAATCGGACTTTACGTCAGTTAGAAGAAATTATGTCTTTTTACAAACTCGCCAAGGGTTATAAATATCTTATACTAAAGCAATATATCCAAATTGTAAGTTTTTATATGTGATTAGTCAAATGAAACAGCGCAAGATATTTAAGTAAAATTGTTTCTCATACGGCATTAAAAGCCACACATTATCAGTAAACGGGCACAATGAATGTTGTGTGGTGTTTTTTGCTAGGCAATTTTCATATTGAATCGAGTTCCGTATAAGTGCATGATTTGCAACATCTGAAAGTTATCGTTAAATGACAATCAGCAGCATGCAATAGGCATCACAAAAATTATTGCAAATAGATACTTATAAATAGTTTAATAGATTAAGCATTTCTACTAATTATTTACTGCCCTGAACTTATTTTGTGAAAAAAATTATAAAGATACATCTTTATTTAAATAAAGACAGGAGGTATTTCCATTTAAAAGATAGGTAACATTTTCTATTTGATCAATAGCAAGTATTTAGTATAATCATTAAGTTCTTTCTTCATGGAATGAGAAGTCAAACAGAGCTTTCAACATTAGTTTTTGGCAATTTTGAAAGTAAAATTATATTTATAATGTAGAAAATATAAATTAAAATCTCTTGCAGACGGAGTTATAAATTTCTGTCTTCATTGAAATGAAATCAAATCCGTGGCGAGTTTTCAAAACTGGTGCCTTTATAGAATCCTCCTATTTTTGGAAACGAAATGACAAAATGCTCTCATTCTTTTTTGCAAATTAAAGACAAAGAAATGTACTACCAATTCAGATAATTTCAAGTTTCAAAATGGAACGGAAAGTATTTTTTTACATTTATTTATTCTGAGTACTAATCATTTTGATACACCCTGTATATCTAGGGAGCAAAACCCCATTTTAGGGGTAAAACTGCAATGAGAAATTATTTTAATGTGTCCTATCTGTTTGGGTTCTATGGACCATATGTAGCAACACTAGGGTGGACACAAAACCCGTCTGTTGAATGGGACCCTGCAGGAGGGAGGAGGGGGTAAAGTCATTGCAGGGGGCAAATTGGTAAAACTATTCTTACATGTTCCGCGCATCAAGGAAGCAGAAAAAGTATACTTTGACCCATATCTGATGAAGGGTTTTTGAGATATAACCGAAAACATGAAAGGTGATTACAGGGGTCACAGGGGCCTATGGGAGTCAAAAATTTTAAGTGTCCGATTTTGTTTTAAATGGTTTCAAATTGTCTACATAAAGTAATATTTTCCAAAGTCTTCGAGCAATCGTTTCTATGGTATCAAGGAAAAACTCCTTACTTCCAATGGGTGTAAATAACAAAAACTTTATATTGACCTGTAACCATAGCAATTTTTGATGGTAGACATTAAAAAATATTACTTTGTAAAGACAGTTTTGCAAGACGAACAATTTGAGACCATTTTGAACAAAAGCAGACACTTTTGAAATTTTTGACTCCCATAGGCCCATCTCAAGTGGGAGGAAGAATTATTAGCACATGTGGATTGGGACTATGTTTATTCAATGACATACAGGTGTACTATTGATGTCAAATCTCATTATTTCCAGTATAGGTTTATTCACAGAATTTTACCAACCAATGTGTTTCTTTTTAAGATTGGAAAAGTTGAGAGTGATATGTGCTCCTTTTGTAAAGACGAAAAAGAGACGATTGAGCATTTAATGTGGTCATGTAATGTAACTTCTTTATTTTGGAAGGAAGTCATAAAATGGTTGCGCATGAAAAATGTTCAAATTGATATCACCTATAAAATTACTTGTCTTGGTTTCGGCAGTATGGAAACAAATTTAAATGTTTTTCTTAATATGATTTTGATTTTAGCCAAGAGGCATATTTATAGATGCCGTGTTCAAGATTCTGCGCTCTTCTTTAAATATTTTGAAGAGTGGGTTTATTTTAATCAAAAGGTGGAGAAACAAATTGCACTTAACAACGGAAAATTGGAAATGTATTTAAAAAAGTGGGAGCCATTCCTTTGATTGCACATTTTTTTTTATGAATGTAATTCTATAGTGCTATAATTAATGTATCCAATTACACCAGATGGTTGTCAATTTATGTATGTTATTAATGTTAAAAGTATTCAGATCCGGAGATATCATTGATATGTAACTTTTTAATGTGTGTGTGTGATATAATTTGTGATGAACTTACAGAATAAAGACCCTCACGGGCTTTGAAAGTTTAAAAAAATAACCGTTGGTTTGACCTTTCATGTTTTCGGATATAACCCTTGACGCATTCATCAGAAATGGGTCAAAGTATACTTTTTTCTGGTTCGTAATGATGAGAAGAACATGTAAGAATGGGTTTGAACAAGATTTGACCAATTTTCAAATATGTCCTCTGCAATGACTTTTAACCACCACCACCCACCCCCATCCCCCCCCCCTTGCAGGGTCCCATGTAACAGACTAATTTTGTGTCCACCCTAGTGATGTTACCTATGGTCCATACCACCCATTTAGACAGGACACATTAAAATAATTTCTCGTTGCAAGTAAACCTATTTTGCTCCCTAGGTGTGACAATTTACACGGAGTGCACTGCAGATCCAGATGCAAACGCATGTCCGAGATCCAGATCTTAGATCCGCATCTCCGTAGACCGCTTACAGTTACTGTACCATAGATCCGGATCTGATGCCCCTATAGCCACAATCTTCGGCAAAGTGGCTTACGAAGATACGCATTCATCTGGATTTGCACTTCCGTGTAGATTGCCCCATTGACATGACAGGTTCTACTTGTCGTTTTACAATGTTCGGTATGTTATCAAGATATTCAACTCGTAAATTAAATAACCGACATCTTGTCCTTTATACATCTAATTGAACTGCAGTTTTTCTCGTTATATTAACCATTTTTTCAAATTTTAAAAAACGGGAGAATTATGATTATTTGAAACGTTTAGAATAAATATCTGCTTTCGTTTTTATTTTACATAAACTTAAAACTCACTTATCGGAGATAAAAAATTAAGCATTTAAAATCGACAAAAAGTAACCATTGACATCAAAAGAACTAACATATCCACCTTTTCCCTGACATTGTTGAAATCGTAAGCCTAAATATTGTCATGCTACTTAAAAGAGTAATCTTTTTCAAGTCTTAACACCCTTTCTTATCTAGTTTCTTTGTTGATTTCATTGAGTTTAGTGCCTGGGGAAAAATGCACGTCACTTTTGTCATGTTGTTTCTACAGTTTTCAATGTAAAAATCAACTCTAAGAAACCATATAACTGTCAAGTTGTAAATTTCTGAAAAATAAAATTGAAAGGAGATATTTACTTAAACTTTCAAAATATTCATCAATTGGATTGAAATATATACATTGATAACAATTGCAATGCTCATCTCCTTCTACCTCAGGCCACGAACTTACTGAACACCCCTTGTACATTAAAATATACCGAAAAGTGTTCAAAAGAAATAACCCGGGAAAAAGCGTCAAATCTCTGACTCTTACCTGAAACACTGACAAGTAATACAGTCACCATAAGGAACGTCGCCATCTCCTTACATGATAGGTTCATGTTAGATATAGCTAGATATAAAATTCAGAATCACATTTGATATGTAGCCAAAAATGCAAAATCTTAAAAATGGTGGTATGATATGGTAGTCAATTGTGGTCTATCGATGGTAATGAATATAAAGCAATCGACGCTCACACACAAAGTCAAATTCAATGTTAAATCTTAACTACATGTACAATATTGTTCGATCATGCATATAGACTCGGGTACAGAAAGCTAAAGAAATATATTTTTTCTGATTTGTTATTAATATTTATGCAATAGAATTTTAAACATTGGAACGAGGAAGTTAAATATATAACAAATGTGTTTACCTGTAAATTAATGCAAGGGAGGCAAGCCGGAAACTATGAGATCAGAACTTTATATGTGATGACTCACCCTGTAAAGGGGAACTTTACGACAGAACACTTTTCAAGAAACAGCTGAAAATAGGCAGCAAAAAATAAAGAAAATAATAAGAATTTACAGCAGATTTTCTGTTGTAAAATTTGATCGCCTTGATCAATTTCAACAAGGTGTCATTTTAAAGCTTACAAAAAGTTGCTACAGCTGAAATGATAAAATCAAAATGGATATAACCTGCAAAGTCCCCCCCTTTCGGGGTGAGCCATCACATATTTAAAGTACGATCAGTTCTCATTTTTTGCAAAGGTATGCTTCCATCATGTCAATGGTTTTTGAATAATAGACTTATTAACATAAAATTTGCTTTAAAACATAATATGAGAAAGCTTGCTTTTGAAACACGAATCTGTTTATTTAATTTCACAGAATAAATTGCGTTTTGACCAATACAACTTCAAATAATTTTTCCAGATATTGGAAGAACTTTTTACATCATAGAAATTGTAGGACTGATTGCTATTGTCAGTGTTAATTTTATATGTAAATGTTTCATCGCACAAGATGGCTGTTAAACATCACCTAAAGTCCCGCCCGTTAAGGGTCAAATATAATGCTTTAATAACTTTAAAGTTATTTTCGCGAGCCGCGGAGCCGGTGGAACGTAATGTGCAAGTTTTTGCTTACTCACACATGTTAGAATATCACAATTGTTGGTGTAAATATGGAATAGAGTCTCTACTTTATGACATGTATAAGCCTTTTACTAGTGATTTTACGTCCATGATCAAGGTCAAAATTACGGCAGAAGACTACTTCGGAAAAATTGACGCATTTTTCACCGAAACCTCATAGTTTCATGATGTTTGGACAATTTGATTGTTTTAAAATTTTAACAGATCATTGTAGGCTTGATAATTTTTTATTGAATTACAAATAATATTGTATAAATATGTGGTGTTGAATTTGAATGATAATGTAATAAACTCGCGTTGTTTTGCTTGAAAAACGGACTTGAATTACAACTCCGAGATATCCCTGTTTGAGATCTGCATTGCCTGTTTTTAATATCTACATTATCTACATTTGGTCTTATAATAGCATTCGAATAATTTACTTGAAAATTGAGCATTCCATGTAGACAAAATTGCAATTTTTATGTAAGCTAAAGAAAAATGCGGCATTCTAATGTTTATGTTTAAGATTTAAGTTACGATCGAGGCTTCTCACTTATCTCAGCGATTATTCGCTTGCCTAGTAATTATGCATGACTAACTCACGCCATAAGCCATGGTTCGAGCCCTTACAAATGCAGTGGCAACTATTTCTTTTTCCAGAATTAAAAACTATGTGGGATCAGTGTTCCTGCTAAGACCGTATGGCGGGCCAATGGCACAGGACCCAGGAAAATTGGCGCAACCGTTTTTTGAAAATGTGTAAAAAATATTTTCCTTTTCTTTATTCGACTAATTTGAAGCCTCAGCTCATGATTTTGGCGTAAACACTTCTTCAACTTCGTCATAATTGCTAGAATTGACGCAAGCTCAAAAACCTCAGCGAAAACCCTGGTTAGGGTTCATCTTTTCCTGAATAGATGGATAGTAATAATAATAATAATAAACAGACAGTTAAAAGACGCACTTCAAACCACAAGGAAACATAGTGCGCCGTACAAATTATGTAAACCACATAAATACACATAAAAATACAACAAACAACAAATACAACTTAAAACTTCAATACAAAGTTTTAATATTAACTAATGGAGGTTCTTTATCATTGCATTAGTCCTAAGTGTCTTTTCGGTTTTATGATAGTATTATTTTGTGTAGGATTCTTTGTCCGTTTGTTTCTTATACCAAATTAATTTAGAATGACTTATGTTTAGTGCATTATTTAAATAGAATAGATGTAAGAATAATAAACAATATAGATTTTTGACAGGATAAAGGTCTGTCCGGTAGATAGCTGCCTAATATATTCTGTTTCGCAGCAATCAAACTTCAATATACTCAACTTTGTGTTAATAGAAATAAATCTACAACTTGATAATGATAATTAAACGAGACTTAACACTCTGGAATTATGCTGCAGCAGATAAAAGATTTTATACTCATATACCTACTGCGTCACTATACCAAACATAGTTTGAATATAACTAAAGTAAATGAAATAGTAAATTTCAACAGTGCTGACTTTCATTCTTGTCAAATGCTAGTCTCGCATCAAACATTTGCAGAGAATTTTGTTTTCGTTCATTTGTCTCTTATTATTAAGATACTTATTTTATAAAGATTTATTGCACTATTTAAACAAAATGAATTTGAGAGTAGTAAAAGAGTAGAGATGCACCGAAGTTTCGACTCCCACTGCAGAATATACATCTGTTCAGCATATACCTGCCTAACATGTTCTGTTTCGCAGCGATTAGATTTTAGTATGTGCAAAATGGGTGCTGATGGAAATAGACCTGCAATTTGATGATGATATCTAAATGCGCCACAGCTGGATTCTGTTTTATCTAGCAGATAGAAGACTTATTTTTACATTTTTACTATTCCAAATGTAATTTTAATCTAATTAATGTGATGAAATCGTAAATTTCGACAGTGTCAATTTTCCATATGGTTAAGAAATTTTCAGTGATATTTTCGTTCGTTTGTCTCTTATCATTTAGATACTTAAAATATATTATGATTTATTGCCCTATTTGAACAAAATGAATATATGAATATTAAATGATAGAGATGCACCAAAGTATCGATTCCCACAGCAAAATTTATATATCTGTCCGGCAAATAGCTACCTAATATGTTCTGTTTCGCAGCGATCAAATTTTAATATGTTCAAAATTGGTGCTGATGGAAATAACTCTGCAATATGATGATTAAAAGAGACTTAACCACTGATGGATTCTGTTTAAATCAGCATAAAAAAAGCCGTAGATGTACTGGTTTACTGTTCCAAATATGATTTGAATCTAATTAATGTGAATGAAATCCTAGAAAAATTATATAGGTCCCCTTTTCAACACGGAACGCCCTTCATTTTCAACGACCACTATTTTCATTCTCGCATCGGCACATGTACATCATTACAGTGACGTAGCCAGGATTTTTCGATCGGGGTCTGGCACAAAAAGTAAACTAGAAAAGCACGATGTGCCAACTGCCCCCCCCCCCCTCCAACCCACTTGCCCTTAATGTTGGTCTAGATAGGAAATATGTAGGACCTTCTATAAAAGTACTGAAAAGAGCCAATTTGAGCCAAATTTATACAAAATTTTGAACAAAATCGTACAGAAATACCAATTTTACTACAAAAATGTGCACTATTTAGATGTCAATTGTCAAAATCAGCTGTTCTTTATCAACAGGTATATAGTACCCGTGAAGTTGAAAATTGCCAAAGTGATACCAGTATACAAAAAAGATGATTCTGAAATAATCTCAAATTACAGACCTGTATCCGTTCTTCCATGTTTCTCTAAAATTCTTGAAAGACTGATGTTTAATAGGTGCATGAGTTATATTGACAAGAACAAAATTTTAAATGAAAAACAATTTGGGTTTAGATCAAATCATTCCACGTACATGGCAGTCACAGAACTTGTTGATAAAGTTCCTCAAGCTGTAGAAAGAAATGACGGCACTCATGGGATTTTTCTTGATCTGTCAAAAGCATTTGACACCATCGACCATGACATATTATTATACAAATTAGAATATTATGGCTTTACGGGTATAATTTATCAATGGTTTTAAAAGCTATCTTAAAATCGAAAACAATTTGTTAGATACCAGTCATACGATTCAGATTATAAAGATATTAAGTGTGGCGTCCCCCAAGGTTCAATACTGGGTCCGTTGCTCTTTATACTTTATGTAAACGATATTACAAGTACAACTTCACTGTTTGACATTATTCTGTTTGCTGATGACACAACTTTGTTATATTCTCACCCTAATATTTCATCGCAAATGGAATGTATCAACAGAGAACTCCTTGAATTCTAACTGGTTCCAAGCAAACAAATTAACTGTAAATGCAAGCAAAACTAATTATATGGTCCTGGGAACATCAAATACTACCAGTAAATATACAGATGTAAGCAACATTAATTGTAAAGATCTTAAAAATGACGGTCCTGATATTGCAAAAAGTATGAGTTTTA
>JXSR01S052024.1:1889-17344 GCA_000969725.1 Ophiothrix spiculata
GAAAGAGGAAACAGATCCAAATCATGCAGAAAAAAAATATCATGACTTTTAAGCAAAAGAACATCCCACATATATTTGCGGTATCACATTCACTTAATAGGAAACCATTCTGTATAGCTGAAAAGGGTATTTTAGGAATTTTGCAAAGAACTTGAAGAATGCATTTATCCAAAAGAAGACATTCCCATCATGCCTTGCTTCGAATGGGATTTTGCAATAATTTTAAAGCACATGTAATTTTGAAAAACACTAATTCTCGTACACCAAATATATTGACGAATGATGAATGAAACACCTTATCATGGATCTTATGTCCTACATTTACGAAAAATAGTCAAATCAATGATCGAGTTTGATTAAATTTTCATTTGGCAATTCAAGACACCTGATCCAAAAACTCAGTGAAATCTTTACGTTTGATCTTGATGTGAAAAAAATGCAGTTGTGGCCTATTTCTTCATAATGTCGTCATAAATGAGTTAATACTAAGTAAGTTTGACTGCCAAGTTGGTTTACACTTTTCTCCCTTGTCACTTGTTCTGTTTCTCGTGACTAATAAATGAATCATGGCAGACCCCTCATTAATTTAATGAAATGATAAATCATTACGTAAATATCTTATTCGATTATAACCCGGAATGGTATCATCAAAACTAACTTCACGAAATTATCAAGGGTTGTCTTCAGTAAATGAATATATTGACTTATAATGTTAAAGACTTTGATTAAATGTATCTTTTTGTATTTTTCCGTATCTATTTCGAGTTTTGCTTTTGTAGATAATGTTTACGGAGTTGCGCGGTAAATAGTGCTAAATTATCATGATTATTCTTAAAAATCCTCTTCCAAAACAAGGCTGCTTTGCTTGGATTTGCAACATGAATGTCGGTATTTACATTTTTGTCAAGTCAATGAACCCGTTCAGCATGTTTAAGGGACGCACTAGTAGATTTCCAAATGTGGAGCAGGAAGAATCCC
Source organism: Ophiothrix spiculata (assembly GCA_000969725.1). Classification (NCBI taxonomy): domain Eukaryota; kingdom Metazoa; phylum Echinodermata; class Ophiuroidea; order Amphilepidida; family Ophiotrichidae; genus Ophiothrix; species Ophiothrix spiculata. The sequence goes on from JXSR01S052024.1 coordinate 2,868, forward strand.
CATCCAAAGCAGAAACAGTAATTTCTATGAACCAAATCGCCTCTGAACGGGGCGCGAAAAAAATCAACCCCGAATCCAACTTTCTGTAGGTATTTCAGACATCAACTCAGCTCAAATCTGTTGTAAAATATCTCATCAAAACAGAAAAAGGTTTAGTTTACAAAATCGTTAATGACTAAACAATTGTCGATTATGCTCTTACTTCACAAACGAAGACCTGTCAAGCTAAGTAGATAATAGTCTATAGTCTTCTACGAGCACAAGCAATGATTTGCTTTTGCTCGTACTCGTGTAAACGCAATAGATTTTTTTACGAATTACTATGGTAGAATCAATAATGGGTTTGCAACATTATTAACAAAATTCATTGTTATGCATTACAAAACATTTGAACTCAGCTAATGTAACTGTGCTTATTTCCAGAGAATTTATTACTGATCGATTTAAACCATGTGGGTTTACATAGGAACCACCAACTATAGAACAAACGCTTATTACATAAGTAGCATCGTTAAACAAACTTGTGCTTATTTTATGCTCCTAATTATTTCTGTTTACAAGTGATAACCATTTCCTAAATCTTGGTATTTTTTGCTTATTACATAGATGATACACCATCAAACAAATCTGGCCGTTATTAGCCACATTTATTTGACCGTTATATGAGCAAAAGATGTGCCAATGTTATCCGACTTCTTCGTCCCTATAGCTTTGGGTTTTCATAGATATTTGGCTATCACATTATTTTTTTTTTCTTAAAACCGTAATGAATTTAGTAAAATTAATATTAGTTTTATTCTACATGGAAATGACTTTTTTGTAAAGAAAAATTTCAACAATAAGCCAGGCTAACCATTGGACCAACTGCCTGTAAATAAAGCGTAATTTGTAATGCAATTTTATTCGGCAGTTAATTTGTAGTGATTGAGTGATTACGAAAGGGACAAACTCAAGTTCATAACTGAGGCTAAAGAAATAAAAAATCAACCATGTATGTAATTTGGAATGTCAAAATGAATGCAAATGTTTAGCTTAACACTTTCCTTACCAGTTGCGTGCTTTTGATAGATACATTTTATTATAAGGCTTTTCATATTTGCGGTAAATTATTCACATTTTCGTTTCTCATGAAATGTAGGTCAAATAGAGTAACAACTGTTGTTGAAGAGACCCTTTTATAATTCGATCTTTTCCCGTAAATTTCAGGGTTAATTTGTGAAACGTATAGTATATACCTTCAAAATATCAATTTTTGACCACCTGCAAAAATACCTGCCGTATAGCTTTAATATCTGAATCTAGTACTTCCATTCACTTTATGATAGTTGTTTGTATATATTTGGGTCCACAAAGTGATCAAATTACTCTTTTTTTTTTCAATTGTTTATAATTCGTTCTTTCCCTTAAAATGTCAGGGTTATTTTGTGAAACAAAATTTGTTGTTACTTACGTACATATAGTTAGTGTGAACAGTAATTGCTTTTATATCTTTCCACACAAAATAATATATACGTTCAAAGTATCAGTGTTTGAGCACCTACATCCTTTCACTTCATTATAGTTGTTTGTATATTTTGGACTATCTAGATTTCATAGTGTTGTGCGCAAAGTGATCAAACTACTCTTTTTACTTTTCAAATTTTTGATGACCTACTACCCAATGCTACCTTGTTTGCAATTTCACTAATTTTCAAGTTCAAACGTTTAAAGAATTATTACTTAACTTTGCCTTTGACCCAGATGTTACAGATACTTTTTTTTTTATTTAGGTAAGAGTTGCACTGACCATTTTCGGTTATGAATTCATTATGATCTTGGCTAGATTTTTGAAGAACATTGTTCATCTTGGCTTTTTTACTTCTAATGATCGCAATGAAGCATTTTTTTGAATGCTAATGTGTGATGAGCATGATTAGTGATGATGAGTTGTTTTAATTAATATATTCAGTGTTGATATGTCCTTTGACATACTGAACTAGTACGTTTCCTTTCCATGATTAACAAGTAATGTCAAGGATTTCTGAAAATGCTTTACGTTCCTCTAAAAGTAAAATGGCGAAATAAGTAGAGTGACTCTTTAGTCACTTAAACAGATTAAAGAGATTTCTAACTGTCCAAAATGAGTGAAATCACCTTTTTAGCGGGAGTAACTTGGTAGAAGTTATTCCAACCCTACATCATCGTACAAGAGGAATAAAACGACTTTATTAAGAGAATGTAAAAATAAATACTTTGGTCTTCAAAACTTTTGAAGTATCCAAAGTATTGCTCAATTTGTATGTACAATCCCACTACTTCCATCTTTGTAACTCTATCCCATTTTAATGCAATTTACGATGGGATATTAGCATGTTAGCTGAAATGTTACATTGCATTTGGTCTCGGATATATAAATAAAAATAAAAAAATGTCGGTGCTCATATAGCGCTTTTTCCAGAATTCATCAAAGCGCTTTACATTTATTCCGTTACCAATAGAATATAACCAACTTACGCGGCTGCCTTACAAACACGGCGCCTATTGAGAATATTCCTAGTAACTACCCATGATAACGCTTGGGTCGACGAAGCAATTAGAGAATAAAAGATAAGATTTTTTGTTTTGCCTGTCATCTATCGTCTCATAATGGATGGGCGTACATTATTTTGAGTAATGGGTGCCCCCGCAGGGGGTGCCCATTACGAAAAAATAATGTACGCCCATCCATTATGAGACGATAGATGACAGGCAAAACAATAAATCGCCATCTTTTATTCTCATTCTTAGTCACAAATTTGAGTCATTTATAAACCAAAAACGATGTAAATTATTGCCCAAAACTATAAACATTATCATTGGAAAAACGTACACCCCTATTAAAACATGAAATATTCCAAACCCAGTAAAGCTGGTCGCGCCGGATGTGTGCGTATACCTGCATCGCGCCGTGATTTTGAACGCGCGGCTCCACTGCGTTTCACGCTGAACGCACTGTCATCTATCGTCTCATAATGGATGGCCAAAATTCCTTATTAGGAAGTAAAATCGCACTCAGTGACTAAGAATTAGGATTAAATGTCTTGCCCAAGGACATAACCCGTTGGCCGTAGCGGGGCTCGAACTCACGACCTACTGATTCGCAGTCCTGCTCTGTTCCACTAGACCACACGAGCTCCCTTTAATATAGATTAAACATGTTAGAAAATCATGCAAAGATAGTGAAATCTACACAGTCATGCGAATTGAAAGGAACGAACAAATTAAACTTGAGATGGAGTTATTCAGACACGAGTGATTTCCTATTTCTTATTGTCCATAGTCTGGTTTGATTCAGAAAGGAACTAAGACGGGAACTGAGAATGACATGCTGTGAAAAGGTCGGGACCCTGGTTAAGATTCGGAAAACCAATAAGTGCAAAAGTTCACGAAACATTTTTTCTCGATTTGTTGTGATTTGACTCTATCATTTCTATTGAATTGTAGATGTGGTTATACCCGTACATGTTTCTGGTATGTTAAGCTGATTTAAATCCACAATAGCGCATTGACCATTTGGTTTTCTTTCTAACCAAGAAACAATTTAATATGAACCAACAATCTACGGCATTATGCTTTCTGAATACTGGTGAAAATTATATTTAAATGCCTTTCAGGGCAAATTTACAGAACATGTGGAATCAAATCTATTACTGATCTGATTATAACAGTAAAAGAAAATCTATTAACCTCGTGTCGCATTTCATAAATTCAAGTAGGGACTTAAATTTATTTATAAGGTTTTATTGCATTATAGGAGAGCTTTCGTAGTAATCCAAGATTCCAGATTCCATCATCATCATCATGGCATTCAATATCATTTTAACGCAAAACATTGTTCAAAATGTTTCAATAACCATTTTTTTTTGCTTACCCGGTGCATAGGCTACTATTGATAATAACTTTAACCCAGGATCTTGTTTTAGGCATATCAGAAGGATGTGTACAGGTGGGGTTGCAGAATCTCACAAATAGTTTTTCTATTTTGAATTCCAATAGATTTTAAGTGCTTTTTCTATTCGGGAAACTTATGTTGCCTATAACATGTATAAAATTGATAAGCAATTGTATCTTCTCCAACATATGCTTTCAGTAGCTTCTCTTATGTCAGTGCAGTCAGGATAATAACGTTCAGCTTACGGATCACAAATATCGTCTGACGCTTTCAAACAGATGGATGATACTCATTATCTCCACATCTGCAGAAAAAGATGATTCTTTTTTAAAATGTTGTTTTTATACTGCTGAGTTTTATTACCCAGCTATCTTCAGAAGCTTTGACTCGGCATATCAGGATGCTGCAGTTTCCTCGCAATCTGACCGATTTGACACAAATCATGTCAAGTCGGATATTAAAGTCTTGTTGCTCAGACATGATGAAACAAATAAACGAAGTTCATGATAAAGAAATCAGTTAAAGTATCCAAAGTATTGCTCAATTTGTATGTATAACCCACTACTTCCATCTTTGTAACTTTCCTTGTAACTTTTTAATGCAATTTACCAAGGGATATTAGCTGATATGGCATTGTGTCTCAGATGAATGCTATAGATTATCCATGTTAAAAAACAAGCAAAGGTAGTGAAAATCTACACAGTCATGCGAATTGAAAGGAACGAACAAATTAAACTTGTGATGGAGTTATTCAGACACGAGTGATTTCTTATTTCTTATTGTCCATAGTCTGGTTTAAGGCAGAAGTGAACTAAGACTGAGAGTCAACTGACAATGACATGCTGTGAAAAGGTTGGGACCCTTGTTAAGATTCGGAAAACCAATAAGTGCAAAAGTTCATGAAACATTTTTTTCTCGATTTGTTGTGATCTGACTTTTGCAAATGTGGTTATAATTGTAAATGTTTCTGGAATGTTAAGCTGATTTAAATCCACAATAGCGCATTGTCCATTTTTCTTTTATTTCTTCACCAAGAAACGTTTCAATATGATCCAACAACCTATGGCATTACATGCTTTCTGAATACTGGTGAAAATGATATTTAAATGCTTTTTAGGGCAAATTTACAGAACATGTTGAATCAAATGTATTGCTAAGCTGATTATAACAGTAAAGAAAATCTATTTAGCTCGTGTCGCATTTCATAAATTCAAATAGAGACTTAAATCAATTCATAGGGTTTTATTATTTTGCATTATAGCTTTCGTAGTAATCCAATATTCCAGATTCCATCGTCATCATGGCATTCAATATCATTTCAACGCAAAACATTTTTTTAAATGTTTCAATAACCATTTTCTTGCTTACCCGGTGCATAGGCTACTATTGATAATAAATTTAACCCAGGATTTTTAGGCATATCAGAAGGATGTGTTCGGGTGGGGTTGCAAAATCCATCCGATATTGTGGGGAGCTATCACAAATAGTTCCTTTCTATTTTGAATTCTAATAGATTTGAAGTGCTTTTTCTATTCGGGAATGTTTTGTTGCCAATTAAATTGACAAGCAGTTGTATCTTCTCCAACATATATGCTTTCAGTAGCTTCCCTTATGTCAGTGCAGTCAATGCACATTACATGATAATAGCGTCGGCTTACCGGATCACAAATTTCGTCTCACATTTTCAAACAGATGGATGGTATATCTCCACATCTGCCGAAAATGATGATTCTTTTTAAAAGAAATATTGTTTTTATATTGCAAAGTTTTAATACCCAGCTATCTTCATAGGCTTAGACTCGGCATACTTGATGATATCAGGATGCTGCAGTTTCCTCGCAATGTGACGGATTTGACAAAAATCATGTCAAGTCGGATATTACAGTCTTGTTGCTCAGACATGATGAAACAAATAAACGAAGTTCATGATAAAGAAATCCATCAACAGAATCACTGAGTGAGCAAGCTTTAATAGAGGGTTTGCACGACGCGATACGCACCATACACGCAGACCGTTTCGACGCCATCTTGGTGGAGCGCGGAATTCTTTGTGATGTAAACAAGACATCAAAATCAGCTGTATACTCGTGATTGACTTCAAATCATGACTTGAAAATTAAAATAAATAAGTGAACTGTATATTCTGGTCATCATTAGTTGTGATCTGGTGTCTTGATACTGCGAAAAGATTGTAATGTGACGGGACTTTTTGTTTGCCAGCCCATGAAAACGGTGTTGTGAGAATGATATGACGTCACGTGCAAACCCTCTATAGTGAAGTCAATAAAAAGATTTGTCGGTCGAAGGAATGGTCGAAAACATCAAAATATAGGTTATAGACTAACTATTCTTCGTCTCTTTTTAATTTTACATTTAAAGTTTTATATCCATAGATGCAAATTTCAGAACACCTCCCCATCCTTTGTTGCTTATAAAAATTTGATTAAGATTAAAATTAATTCTGAGTACAAGATTGCCGAAAGTAAGGGCAAATTGAGTAAACATTTGAAAAAATTTTCTTTTGACCTTGCTTCCTAGGTTTTTTGTTAAATATTTATTTACATATTCATTTACTTTATTTTTCTTTAAAATGTTTTTCATTAAATATTTTTTTATTTATATAATTCTATAGCTAATTTGGGACTCTGTAACTATTTGTGGTGTCTTTGTTTCTGTGTGTGGGGTTAGGGGAGGGTGGGTGGTGTGGTTGGGGGGAGTGTTTTGTGGGTGGGTTTGTTTACTTTCTATAAAACATCACCTATTTGGATTGTGCCTTATTGTATATGATGAAGAAGGGAGCTGGTGGTAAAACATTGTAAAGGTCAAGGCACGACTTGCATCATGTCAGGTCTTTTCCTCATTGTCTTAATTAAGTGGGTTTTGTTCCTGCACTTTTTTTCTGCTGTCTGTTGTTTTTTAAGTCCTTTGATTAAGGTCCTGAAATCTGGTTTGAGTCGTGTGCTGGCCTATTTCTCATATTTTGCCTTCTCTCTTCCACCAGCTCCAAGTAACAGGTGATTAAAAAACCTCATAAAGACAAAAAAAAACTATTCTTCGTCCCTCATGTTTGTTGTAATTTAATCACGAAATTACAATACAAGTGAGTGGAAAAATGTCCTGTGATTTTAGACGCTGTTGGAAAGATAAACAAAAAAACAAAAAGTTATAAGTTATATAATTGAAGTTTTTTTGTATTTTTTCTTATCTATTTCAAGTTTTATTTTTGTAGATCATGTTCATAGAGTTACGTGGTAATAGTGCTTAATTATTCTTTAAAATCCTCTTCCAAAATAAGGCTGCTTTGCTTGGATTTACAACATGGATATCGGTATTTACATTTTTGTCAAGCCAGTGAACCCGTTTAGCATGTTTAGTCGTAGGTATTTCAGGCAATAACTCAGTTCAAATCTATTGTATAATATCCCATAAAATCATAAATGGTTTTAGTTTACAAAATCGTTAACGACCAAAGAAGTATCTTTAAAGGCATAAGCCTTGATCCAATTGTGTATGAAAACTTGTGAAAGCTTATATGAATCAAAGAGAGACCTTAATGGAAACGAAACAGACAAACACAATCTTATTACTTCCTCTAAAAAGACAATTTCAGCCAGATTCATTTCTCGGGGTTCTGCCAGCTGTGTCTCTATTTTCCTAAGGTTTGGGTTTCCAGATGTACGACTGTTGATTTAAAAGTGAGCATTTTGTTTTATGAAGGTTAATCTACTTAACAACTTGATTTCTTGATTTTGATTTAAACTTTAGATCCAAACACAAGAAATAGTTACCTTCGGAATTTTCAGATGGAACTCCATCTTTCATCAGCGAGTGGTGTTGGTCGACTGTATTAGGAATCGATCTTTTTGACCTTTGACCTAATAACAGCCTTGTAGACTCGTTGATTTCTTCACTAAAATATATTATTGTTAGTAACAAAAAAGTTTATGTTTTAAGAATTGAGTAATTTATATTTCTTGAACACTATCACTGAATTTCTCATTCTCCGGAGAATGAGAAATTCAAAGCACAAATAATTGTCTGTTTTACTATGTTCAAATTTAACAAGAATGGTTTTGGATATTAGTTATTGGTTGAAAGTACTTTCTAAAAATGCAATAAAATCAAGTGTTGAGGAAAGTTGAACTTCACTTTGATGACCGTGGCTAATGCCTTTAAAGACACAATAATTATTGTCGATTGTGCTCTTATCTCACAAAAGAAGACCTCTCAGGCAAATTGTCTTCTATTGTCTTCTACTGTCTCAAATAACACCATTAGGGACAGGACCAAACAACCCCAGCTGACATCAGTGATACGGAAACGGCGGCTGCAAATGGTTCGGTCACATACAACGCATGGACAAAAATCGGCTCCCCTATAAGTTATACCACTGGAAACCAACTCATGGTAAACGCAGACCTGGGAGACCCAAGACCGCATGGAAAGACGTAATCCAGAAAGATATAGCCAAACTTGACTTTGGATGGTCTGTAGAAGAGGCTGAGATTGCTGCTAAAGACCGCACTGTTTGGAGGCATCTCTCTAGTCAGGCAGCAGGTGCAGATAATGCACAACGCTGTCAGTAAGTAAGTAAGTAAGTCTTCTACGAGCAAAATCAATTTGTTTTTGCTCATGTAACACAAAAGATTTTTTTTTTTCGTATTGGAAACTCCTGTACTTAAGCCTCTGTCAGACATCTACGTATAGAGCAAAACGTACGGATAACGTATACAAGTTTCACATATTGAACGTGTGCTAAACCGACCACCACCGTATGAATAACAAATTAAACGTATACATAACGGATAGACCGTACGGATAACGTATTGAACGTACTTGTAACGAACACATGACGAACAACAATGCATAAAACAGAACAATACTGGGATAAAGTACGTTAGGCGTACGCGTTTGCTCTATACGGTGATGTGTGACAGGTCCTTAAATAAAGATATTTCAGTCCGGGAGGTTTCTAATATTCTTTTATTCCCAATAGTTAAATAGGCTATTTGAAACAAAAGGTATGAATAAAAACTTCCCGGACTAAAATATTGCTATTTAGTTATTAGTTGGAAGTACATTCTAAAAATGCAATAAAAACTTATTATTTCATAGTGAGTAGAATCAAAAACGGGTATACAAAATTATTAACAAAATGCATTGTAATGCATAATAAAACATTTGAACTCAGCTAATAACTGTGCGTTTCCAGAGAATTTGATATATATCGATTTAAACCATGTGGGTTTACATTTGAACAACCAACTATAATAGAACAAACGCTTATTACATAAGATGCACCGTTAAACAAACTTGTGCTTATTTTATGCTCCTAATTATCTCTAGCGAATTGTTGACTGTTTAATATTAAGTGTTTACAAGTGATAACCACCTCCTAAATCTTGTATTTTTAATGCTTATTACATAGATGTTACACCATTAAACAAATCTCATTATATGGCTGTTATTAGCCACATTATGTGACCGTTAGATGAGCAAAAGATGTGCCTGCGTGCCAATGTTATCCGACTTCTTCATGCCTATATGGGTTTGCACACAGGATTTCATAAATATTTGGCTATCACATTATTTTTTCTTAAAACCGCAATGAACTTAGTAAAATTATTATTAATTTTATTCTACATGGATAGGACTTTTTGTAAAGAAAAATGTGTTTCAATTATTACACGCCAGGCTAACCATTAGACCAACTGCCTGTAAATAAAGCGTAATTTGTAATACAAATTTTTAAAGCCGCAATTAATTTGTATTGAATGATTACGAAAGGGACAAGCTCAAGTTCAGAACCGAAGATAATAAAAAAACAACCAAGTATGTAATTTGGAATGTCAAAATGAATGCAAATGTTTAGCTTAGCAATTTACTTACCTGTTACGAACTTTTGAATATTAACAATTCTACAGGTATTTTAATCTTTTCATATTTGCGGTAAATTATTCACTTTTTCGTTTCTTATGAAATGTAGGTCAAATAGACTAAAAACTATTGTTGAAGAGACCCTTTTATAATTCGTTCTTTCCCTTAAATGTCAGGGTTATTTTGTGAAACAAAATTTGTTGTTGCGTACATAGTTAGTGTGAACAGTAATTTCTTTTTTTTATCTTTCTCGGTTGGGCAACACACAAAATAATATATACGTTCAAAATGTTTGAGCACCTGCAAAAATACCTGCCGTGTAACTTTAATATCTGAATCTAGTACTTCTATTAACTTTATTATAGTTGTTTGTATATTTGGGTCCACAAAGTGATGAAACTACTCTTTAAATTTGCCTTTGACCCAGATGTTAAAGATACTTTTTTTTTTATTTAGGTAAGAGTTGCACTGATCATTTTCGGTTATGAATTGTTTATGTTCTTGGCTGGAATTTTAATGAACATAGTTCACCCTGCCTTTGTTCCTGGTAATGATCGCATTGAAGCATTGTTTTGAATGCAAATGTGTGATGAGCATGATATAGTGATGGTAAGGGGTTTTGATTAATACATTCAGTATTGATATGTCCTTTGACATACTGAACTGTACGTTTCCGTTCAAAGAACTTTATGTTTCTGGTATTCTAAAACTGCATGATTATCGGGAAATGATTACCAATTAATGTCAAGGATTTCTGAAACTTCGTTACGCCCTTTAAAAGTAACAAAGCGAAATAATTGGAGTTGATTTCTATCCAAAAGGAGTGAAATCACTTTTTTAGCGGGAGTAAATTCCAATCGGTAGAAGTTGTTCCAACCAATCCCGTAACCAGGGGAAAGTCTACAAAAATTCCCTAAATGACCACCAAAAGAACACCCAAAGCACCAAAACACGTAAATGTAGGTCCTTTTTTTATTAAATTTCTACACAAAATGCTTAGAAAAGTGCTAAAAACTTTTTTTTTTGCTTGTTACTTTATCCAAACCACTAAAATTAGTTTAGGGTCGACCAAAACGAAATGTTTTCTTCCAAAAGGCCCACTTATTAAAAATCGTACCCCCTTGAAAAAATCCTGGCTGCGGGCCTGGTTCCAACTCTACACAATCGTCCAAATGATGTGTCAAAAGGAACAAAACGACTTTCAGTCAGAGAATGTAAAATAATACTTTGGTCTTCAAAGCAGTTGAAGTATCCGAAGTATTGCTCGATTTGTATGTACAACCCCACTACTTCCATCTTTGTATATTAATCCCATTTTAATGCATTTTACCATGGGATATTAGCTGAAATGTTACATTGCATTTGGTCTCAGATATATAGATTAAACATGTTAGAGAGTCCTGCAAATGTAGTGAAATCTACACAGTCATGTGAATTTAAGGCTACAGTCCCTAAATGGGTGGTATTTTTGCCAACGGCATCTTTACTGCAACTGTTTACCTACTTACACATATCAGAATAATACAATTTTTGGCGTACATATGTAATAGAGTCTCTAGTTTATACATGAGACTTTAGTGGTGATTTCACGTGCATTATCAAGGACAAAATTACGTCAATAAACTACTTCGAAAAATTTACACCTTTTTCGCCGAAACCTTAAAATTTTATGATGTTCGAACGATTCGCCTGTTTTCAAATTTTGACAGATTGTAGGCTTGATACTCTTTATTGAATTACAAATAATATTTTATAAATATTTTGTGTCGATTTTGAATGATTATGTAACAAACCCGCGTTGTTTTGCCCGAAAAACCGGGCGTGAATTATGACTCTGAGTTCGCCCTGTTTGAGCTGTGAATAGCCTGATTTTAGTATCTACATTATCTACATTTTGTCTGATATACGCATTCGCATTATTTACTTACAAATTGAGCATTCCAATGAGGCAGAAATTGCAATTTTTATGTAAACAAAAGAAAAATACGGCATTCTAATGTTTATGTTTTAGATTTAAGTTCACCATCTCAAAGCTGCCTTGGTAGCTCAGCGGTAGATCTCTCGCTTCGTAATGCATGACTAACCCCCGCCATAATCCATGGTTCGAGTCCCCGCAAAGGCAGTGGAAACTATTTATCTTTTCATGATTGAAAAATAGTTAGGATTCACATTTTCCTGAGCATGTGGATTCCTCGTACCCTTAAAGGAACGAACAAATTAAACTTGAAATGGAGTTAATTCAGACATAAATGATTTCCTATTTCTTATTGTCCATAGTCTGGTTTGATTCAGAAAGGAACTAAGACGGGAACTGCGAATGGCATGCGGTGAAAAGGTTGGGACCCTTGTTAAGATTCGGAAAACCAATAAGTGCAAAAGTTCACGAAACATTTTTCTCGATTTGTTGTGATTTGACTTTATTAAATTGCAGATGTGGTTATACCTGTAAATGTTTCTGGTATGTTAAGCTGATTTAAATCCACAATAGCGCAGTACCATTTTCCTTTTATTTCTAACCAAGAAACTTTTCAATATGACCCAACAACCTACGGTATTATGCTTTCTGAATACTGGTGAAAGTTATATTTAACCCTTAAAGAGTCGGGCTTTTTCGACCCACCTCACAGCCGGGGGGGGGGGGGGGGGGTTTGATCTCGGAAACCGATTGAAGAAACATCAAGGTACTGGTGGATAGCTAGGACCCTCACAAGTCCATTGGTACCAAAATAATTGAAATCGGACCTTGTATGACGTCACAGTGATGTCAAAAGTGACGTCATGTCAAAAAAGGCGAAAATCACCCAAAATCGCAAAAATCATGGTCTTCCGCTATTTTTTTCGAGCAAAAGTTGCAATTTTATCAATGATGTGTTTCAAAGTATTTTTACTCAAAATTAGACTTGCTCCAAGTGTCTGTTGTCCTATATTTTCTTAAAGGCATATTTCAAGTGTCCTGCTTTAATATTTCTCAAGCACATAAGACTCAAATTATAGTGGAGAACAAATTAGAATTCACTTCTATTTCATTGAAGTTCCTTTATAATTTCTAACACGATTTTAACACTGCATAATAAAGACCAATCACCAATTCATTACCATTACTCAATTTGACCATGGGATTTTAAGAAAGATCACAGACAAACAGTACCAAGTTCATACTTCCAATTTGACCATGGGTCTATATGCCTACACCCATTCCCTGCCTACATGCTGAACTCATCAATAATAGTCAGTACAGTGATACAACATCAAACACATTTGAATCATTTGAAATTTGACTAAAATCAAAGGACCTTCACAACAACTTTCCTTATTTCAACTGGCTGACAAACTGAATTCAGGGGATACATAGGGAGTAAGAATAGATAAAATAATGTCCCTTTACAGATATACTGGATATGGAAGTGGGGGTTACAGCCAGACGCCTTGAGCAAGGCTACTCATAATAAATCAAATAAATGAAATAAAACATAGTGGAAGTGTATCCTGAAAGCAATAAACACGATTTGTATGTTATTGCCATTGAAAATCGGTTTTTGGTCAGTTTTTCGTTTGACCGAGCGTGTCATTACGCAACGCCAAATCTCAACCCTAGGTTTGATTTCCACAAAATGGTCTTATAATATTAAGCGCAAGGCTTAATGAAAAAATGTCAAGAAGTTTCAGCGCGAAAAAAATAACAACCGGCAGAGGGGAGGGGGCGGATTCCGGCCCCGGCTCTTTTAGGGTTAAATGCTTTTTAGGGCAAATTTACAGAAAATACCGAATCAATCAATTGCTAATCTGATTATAACAGTAAAATAAACCTATTGAGCTCGTCATCCATCAACCATTAACCACCAACCGTATTTTGTTTCCAACCAAATTTCTACTGCAATCATGGTGAATATTTTCGCGTCCAATAATTTTCACGCACAGCTTATTTTTGAATCCTCATTTTTATTTTTGCGCATATGGATATTTTAACATACGCGTTACATACACAATATTTTTTTGCCATACATTAGTATTTTCGTGCTAGAAAAATTGATCTCAAATTGCGTGAAATAAAAATATGTAACGCGAACATTTAGTCTCACCATCAACCACCAAAAAAAAGGTGTATGATGATCAACCGTCAACAAACCGGTTTCTACTAGAGTTTCGGCCTCGTATTTGTGTGTCTCTATCCACCAGATACCCCACCAACCACCCTAAGTAGAAACATGAACTTAAACCCGGGATTTTGTTTTTCAGACTTATCAGAAGGCAGTATTCGGGTGGAGTTGCAGAATCCATCTGATATTATGGGCAGCTCTCACAAATAGAAGTGTTTTTTCTATTCGGGAAAGTTATGTTGTCAATAAAATTAATAAGCACTTGTATCTTCTCCAACATATGCTTTCAGTAGCTTCCCTTATGTCAGTGCAGTCAATGTACATTACATGATAATAGCGTTGGCTTACCGGATCACAAATTTCGTCTGACGTTTTCAAACAGATGGGTGATACTCATTATCTCCACATCTGCCGAAAAAGATGATTCTTTTTAAAAGAAATAATGTTTTTATATTGCAAAGTTTTAGTACCCAGCTATCTTCATACACTCTTATAACGAAGGGATCAAATTTGATCCCATAAAGTATCAAATATGAGCTTATCCTTTTTGGGATCAAATTTGATCCTTTTTGGGATCAAATTTGATCCTTTTT
>JXSR01S052024.1:65404-80149 GCA_000969725.1 Ophiothrix spiculata
AAACAACGGCGGATCTTGACCAAACTTGGTCAAAATAATCTTTGACCCCACTTCAACATGTCATGTGACCCATTGGGGCCACAAGGTCACAAGGGGTTTAAAATGTGCTTTTTACAAAAAACATTTTCAGCTCGTCAGGGTTACATTGTATGATTGTATAACTCATGTATAGTAAAGAGCTCAAGAGTTTTAACATCAGACGTGTTCATGGGGGTGACGCGGGGTCACATGGGGTCACACGGGTCAAATATTGATTTTTACCAAAATCACCATAGCTTCTACAAACAATGACAGATCTTGACTAAACTTTGTCAAAATAGTCTTTGACCCTACTCCAACCAGTCATGTGACCCATAGGAGTCACAAGGTCACATGGGGTCACACGGGTCAAATATTGATTTTTTTTTACCAAAATCACCATAACTTCTACAAACAATGGCGGATCTTCACTAAACTTGGTCAAAATAATGTTTGACCCAACCCAACAAGTCATATCTTTGAAAAAGGTTTGCGGCAGGGTCCGCGTCACTACAGTGACGGAATTACCTCTAGTTAAAATATTGTTTTACTAAGTTTGCTGAAGAAAAAAAAAAGAATGTTCAAATATACGTTTGGAAAAAATGTAAACTTGTGTGAATGATTATTCCAATTGATTCGATTTTGTTTTCGCTAGTTATATTTGTGCCTTTCTACTACCCCTTGCCAGCCGTAAATTCGCTTCGGCAACCTTATTTTGTACTACAGGTAAAAGTATTGTTCAATGGTCGCAATTTGGAGGAATTGATTTTTTGTTTGCAGATTAACAATATTTATGGATTCTTCCAAACACCTGAAATGTTTTATTTTGAAAAATTTACTTAAGTAAAAAAAAAAAAAAAAAAATCCACATCCAAGGACCATCAACACAGTTAACTAGTTTTTTGAAGGCAATTATCTAAGTTTCATTTTTTACAAACCTTGACAGATCATTATATACAACTTGTTGGGTAAAGTTCATCGAGGTGTCTTTTTAAAACTTTACAATATGGACTTTGAAAGATATGTTAAAGAAAATGACCAATCACCGACTTTACGGCTGGTTTGAGCTGGACAGTAACATTTCATTAAGGTGATCAGATCAGTGATAACAACAACAAATTCTGCCACTTACCAAGTTGTTTAAACTAATATTGTTATCGTTCCGATTTATTGCTAGCAATTGCAGTGGGCAATTGACTTTACTAACACTTTTCTGTAGCTTTTACCAACGAGTAGGATCATATTCATCTGCAGCTTTTACCGAGGATACCCGGGCGAAGATATTGTATCGAAAATCTTTGCTTTTACTTATCGCTTTACATAAAAGTGTGTCACTATTAGGCAAAACAATAACCAGTGATTACTTTATCCTTGCTATGAACAACTTTACTCGTCTTTATGATTACATGTATACTCACAACGATTGCTTTTTGCTACGATGCACAACGCTTTTGCGCATGTCTAGCTTGCTAAACTGTAATGATAGTGGTATTCCGCCCTCGATTGAATGCAGTTATAATTAAATATACGTTTTATTATACGTTGGAGCTAGTTCAATACGACTGAGCATGGTCAGACGGAGAAGGAAAGACTTTTTGTTTAATTTATATTCAGAAATATAATTTTTTGAATTTGAACATATTGAACATAACTTGACCATAACTTACAGAGACTTTAATTTACACAACACAAGATGCATGAAGTTGATCTTATATAGTCGTTCATTCATCTTGGAGATGAAGCTCAAGTTGAAACTGGTCTGTAAATTCGACAGAACTTCTGGATCAAGGTTAGCTTTCTTGAGTGATGGTGTCACGCGGTCAACCTTCGTACAATCCGGGACGTATCATTCTTTTTCTGGGAGAAATTCACAATTTTGATCAGCAACAGTATTAAGTAGTCTATAGACCATATCTATAATTGACATATTCCCGCCTTTGATGGGGTAAATCCACAGAACCGGACGGGGAACGGAACTCAGAGCGAGAGCAAGTAGTTTATTTATCATACTTGGCTGATTTCCCGCCCGGTTCTGTGGATTTACCCCATCAACGGCGGGAGTATGTCAATTATAGATATGGTCTATACATCGCTTCATCCAGTGCACATAACTTTGATGACATATTCATGATAACCTTTTTAGCTTGCTGTTCAGGAAATTCCTTAAACTCATGAAAATGAAAAGAAATGGGAAAAAAAAAATCGAAAACGAATCATGATTTTCGACTTTATCAAGTTCTGTTCTATAATAACCGCAATCTTGCTGGTGAAGTAGTTACCAAAGCAGTCGGCAACATGACTTATTTCTCATCCCAAATTGAATGACAGTGGCTAGTTTGAAGCTTTAGGGTTTATTTATAGTTCCGAAAAGGTGCTTGGAATTGCAATTTTCAATTTCTTCTCCGTGACACTCGGTTTTTGCACACTCAATCGATTACTATACTCTTTGCAATCATCAACCAATTGTTGTCTTTGATTGAAAACGGCATTTTTAAGGAAAGATTTCAGTAACAAGTAAAAGTTTTTGTAAACTATACCATTATTTCCAGATTTTTGCAATTTTGATACCCTTTCCAGTGTACTCGAGTACACCGCACGTTCGTAAAAATGAACTCTCTTTATAATCGTTCATTTATGGTGTCCTCATGGCAGTCACTGTGACCCACGGATTTTAATTTAAAGGCTTAAAACATGGCGCTGCATGGTATTACCGGTGTTACGAAATGAAAAATATGTAGACCTAGGTTAACCCTTGTCTTAGGGGGTGGGGGGATGGGTACCACCCCACCCCCTCCCTAACGGATGATTCCCTGTCGCATAAAAACGCAAACGAATATGACCTAGGGATTTTAAGTAGTTGTAAGTTTATTCTTTGCGGTCATTTTAGCGAAAAAATTCGTAGGTACCACCTTCAGGGGGGTCAGGGTACCTCGTCAAAGTCGGAAAGTAGGGGGAGGTGGTTGCCACTTGAGAAAATTTTAAGTCGCCATTTTGAAAAATATCTGTATGATATTCACCTAAAACTTACAGAACATATTAGAAACACCATTTCCCTTCTTTATAAGCAAAAACCACAGCACAATTCCGATATTTAGAACTTTTACAGCAAAATTTCAATTTGGTGGCTATTTTTGCCCCGACTCGGAAGTACTTATGACGTCATAATTATATAACGCCTTGATTCATGATTTTGATATCAATTGATAGAGGAGACCCTACCCTATACTATGGTATAAAGCAAAGCAACTTTTAGCACTCCAATTTCAATTTCATAGAGGGGTGGTAACCCCCCCCCCCCTGTTGATAACAAACGTTACAAAAAATACGTTGGTAAGACAAGGGTTTTAACAAGGCAATAACGCAAAAGTCATGCGCCAACCAGGGAAGGTCAAAGTAAGGGACTGGATAGGTTTCAAAAATAAATAATGAGAAAAGCAAATTTACCTAGATAAAGGAATACACTAATTATCACGTTATTAACGATAGTCATAATAATTCATACGGAGGAATATTGATATTAAACATTTGTCTAACACATGTATGAAGTACAAGTTCTGACAAAAACAGATTAATGAGAACAAGCAGATTTAAAAATAAATTCTTGACCAAAAAGTATATTAAAAAAACTCGGAAATTTTTTCACTCATTGTCACCAAGTCTAAAATTCAAATGCAGCTCGAAAATTACATTGTTAACTTCCAAAATTTAACTAAATTATCCCAAGAGTTTATCTGAATTTTACAGCTACTAAACGGTAGATTGGACATGTAAAAAGGCTTCAAATTAATTATTTCCTGACACCATTACACGAATCGGTAGTCGAAAAGTGTTTCTGCTTTCGCCATTGGCTTGCTCTTAACACGTGCCGCTCGGTGAAAAACATGCGATCTCATTAATATTTCTCGCATCTAATTAACCTGTACGTGTGACAAGTGACCTGCCATTGAACTTGTGTAGAGCATAGGTACGGCCGGCCCGTTACTTATCGCTCACAACCAACATGAATCATGTCAGATTTACCATTTTTTTTGAAAAAATTAATTAATATACTTCCATATAAATGTACAACCATTTAGACGGCTGTAGGATTCCCAAGGCTCTTGAGTATACATAGGTATATTCAGATGTCAAAAAGGAGAATTCTCGGAGATGAAAATGTTATATTTTATGAGTGAAAATGTTCAGTTTTTTTCGAAAAACTTTTAGTCAACAAATTTCTCTTTTTTCGCTTATATGATAAAATTCATAACTTCTACTTTATATTATGTGTTAGATATGAGTTTTATTTTGACATTCATGAATTTAATCAATTACAACTATTCTGTGTTTTCACAAAATTAGTGATTTATTGTGAGTAGTGAGCGGGTTCTTTGCAATAAAATCAGCGGGAAGAAGAATTAAATTTCCCGGCTCGCACGTGACTGTTGCGTTTCTGCCTAGTTAACAAGGGTTAAGACATGAGTCCTCTTTTGGTATGACAAGTCACATAAAGGAAATCAAAGACTTGACCTTTGACCTAAGTTCTCTCGTCTTTGTACGGATAAACAAATTGTAATAACTTTGCAACGGATGATGTTCGGGTTCAGTTTCAACAACTCAAATTGTTTCCGCACATGTTTTACAGATTTAATGAAACGGACAACAAAATAACAACGCCATCTGTTGACAATACACCAAATAATCAGAGGAGGGTGGTCGTGGCAAATGTTACTGTTTACCGAACGGTATCTTAGCCTATCCCCCGTATGCGTCATGTCCTATACCGCCTCTAGCGTAAAGCCGTTGGGATTCGTGGAAAAATACAACTTCTGGGATGGTCAGTAAATTATTTTCGTAATCGTTAAAACAAATATAATAACATGTATAAAAAGTGGGGTTCAAGCGTGAACCCCAGCGGATTTGGAATAACATAATTATGTTCATTACTATAAGAACACTTTTGTAATTTTTTGAGGAAAGGTAAAGATATGATTTTTGTAATATTTTCTTTAATACGTGTCCCAGCTTGACCCAATAGAAATACACGTAAAACGTATCCTAAATTTGCGTTTTAGAAATCCCTCGTCCCTAAATCTAGTGGATGCTATGAATCGTGTCCTATGCCGCCTGCAAATAATGGTTTTCTATAATTTCAAGAGATTGGTCTAAAAATCCGTCAATCATGTCCATTTAAAGTTACCTACAAAGCCCATATCATTTGGTAGTATCATTAATGTTATGACATGTGATTTTTTCCCCGCAACATAAAAACGCAAAAGCAACCGACCCCAGGGTTTGGGGAAATCTCTTTTTTACCCTTTGCGATCAATTTGATGAAAAAATTAGGGGGTACCACCTTAGGCGGGGTTACGGTAGGCCGTTAAAGTAGGGTTGTAGGGAGGTTGTTGCAACCCGATGATATTTTTGAAAATTTTGAATCGCCATTTTGAAAAATATATGCATGGTATGAGGTTGAAACTTGCAGAGCATGTTAGAATTACCATTTCCCTTCTTTATTAGCAAAAAAAAAGATGAAATTCCGTTTTTTAGAAAAAAAAATGATTTTGGTGGCCATTTTTGATAAAAATTCCGATTTTCGACCTGAAAGACCTTTATGACGTCATAATTACATAACGCCTTGGCCGATTTTAGTGATTTTTTTGTATCTGATGTTTTGTTGATATTGTTATGCCGAAATCGCATGATATATGTCATCACGCGATTTCGGCAGAGCGGATGCCGAAATCGCGTGATATCGGTGAATCACCAATTTCCGGTTTTATATCGTACAATTCGTGCGCTATATCCAGCTTGTAACCATTGTGGTAACAGGCTGCGTTGCACAAGATCGAGTCGAATGATTTAATTTTGTACGTGATAGTTGTGCTGTCAGATATTTATATTTGTCTCTAACTTGTAATCTAGGGAAGGACCATTAACAGGCCTTATTGGCCTTCTGGTCCTATCCTCCATAATTCTGTTCTGTTTCCATGTTATTTTTTTTATGTATTTTTATGGAAAATAAATGAATCTGAATTGAATTAAAATATTAATAGAATACGTAATGGTATCGCGAATTCGGCAGTGTTGATGCCGTAAGTGAATGATCGCTCCAAACTTCGATGCCGAACAGCCGTGATCATAGCATATCATACATCATTGCAAAATAAACAAATATGATTTAATTGCGCTTTTGTACTAAAACAGTAAGTACATGGTGGAAAAGCAATATTTTGTCGAAATCACGTGATTTCTGCAAAAAAATGTCTGCCGAAATCACGTGATCTCGGCAGACAAATTTTGCCGAAATCACGTGATTTCGGCATACGTATGCCGTCATCACGGGATCTCGGCAAGCGTTTGTAGGAATTGAGTATTCCCAGCTTTGGTTATCGACCGTGCTAGGAAAACTAGGACTTTGATTCTTAGGACCATGAGTTTATTGGACTTGTATAACTATCCAACCTGGTTGCTGTATTGCATAAGTCTGAGATAATTCCCCTATCAAAGAGCAATACACCTTATCTTATATTTTTCTTCTTCCTTTTTTGCTCCCCTGCTCCCCTAATATCATACTTTTTGTTTTGCTAATGAACTACATTCTGCTATCTCTTAAAACATCAAACAACACAGAAATCATTAAAATTAGGAAATTGAGCACTAAGTATTATTATCTCTTCTCATCGTAATGTACAGATAACATCTTATCAAAGTACTTAAGTAATACCCAGAGTGCTCAGTGATTCTCTCGAGTAATGTATAATTGCTATTGGAACTCTTTTCTAGCAATCTCTATAAGGTTAAAGAAAAATAGTTATGTCTCAGTAGACCTTGCGCATTGCTTTTAAAATAAGATTTAGCCCGTAGTGCAATACACGATATCTTTAATGTTTTTTTTGCTTACATTTTTAAAACTTTGAATATTTTATGGATATTAACCGGTCAGAAGGTGTGTTTACACTTTTACGAGTCGGGGGTAATGACAAACAACGTATACTTGCGAATTGCAGTTTTTAATTTAACGCCCGTCATCCCACCATTAGTTAAAGTCAGTTAACGCTCACATACGCTGATAGCCACGTACACTATCGTTACTATCAGTCGTTTTCAGCTACAACTTTTTAGTTGCAAATACGTTACCCTCCGTTGTTACCTTACTGCTTACGTCACAGTGTAAACGCACCTTAAAGCCCCCGTTTCACCAACCAGGCGTCGCGCAAGGGTTTATTGTTGGGAGGGCAATAATATGAATATTTTGCGAACTAAAATATTGCTAGAAAGTTTAGCAAAATTCTTGTTACAAGGACTTTTATTTTATTTATTTATAAATTTATATATCTATTTTAAATAATCAATTAATCAATTGAATTGTTTATTTATTACTTAAAAAAACATTGCCTGAAACAAAATTAGACCAAGTATTCCCCTGTATTTTGTAAACTATGGTGACTATAAATAATCAAACATCTATTTGGGAATTCCCGCATCCAGATCACTTATTTCAATGGTTTGATAAAACCCTGATTGAGAAATAAGCTAATAAGCAAATCATATTAAATTGGAATACTTCCGTCGCTGAGGGTTGAATAAACTTAGGTAAAACAATAAAAGTCGTAATTGTGATTTCTGGACCTTATAATGTTTTCCATTTTAGATTTGAACCCTGTCAGCAATTTACAGAAGAGTCAGCTTGTTTTTGTCTTAAAGACATTTGAAAATGATGATTTGAATATTTTTTAACTCTTTTATAATATCCCTAAAACCCGGGATTGAGGAACAATTATTATTTTAAATAGAGTATCCTCCTTGTCCCTGAGCAAATGAACTTCCTGGTTTAATCAGTATTAAACCAGTATCAGTATTTAAAGTGGTGTGATTATGGATCCCTTTATGGTATCTTATCATGTTTACCATGTTTACAAATCTTATTTATAATCAGATGTCTTAATGGTTATGGTTACGTAAACAATGTTTTCACACATATTGAACTTAAATGTTGGTGAGACAATAATGAATTCGTTAAGAAAATATAAACATCAAAGTACAGTTTCTTGGCATGTACAATTTAAATTTAACCGCTATACATGTTTCATAACTTTTATTACTTTCTTAACACTTAACTGCATAAGGTACCCCACACTTCCGTTAGTGCATAAGGGGGGGCCATAGTACCCCCCCCCCCCCCCTTATAAAAACCACTTTACCGCATGAAATTTTTAATAATCTTTACACCATATATAGGTAAACTTATCACAACCATATTTCAGAAAAAAAAATTACACGCCGTTTCAAATGGCGGCCAAATAACCGAAATAATTTGAAAAACCCACTGGAATTTTCCAATTAAATTTGGCTCAAATTGGGAGATCATAAACACATTGACATTGCCGAAATAAAATGTAGAAAATTTTACTTCGGGGTGGTTTTATGGTCAAATCAATTTTCGTACCCCCCCCCCCCCCCCGTGCTAATTTATGCTAATTAGCACGAACACGACGCAGTCGATCTCAATTTTTTTTCGCCAAAAGAGCGCACCTACTATATAGACAATTACGTAAAGTAACAGCCTGAAATAGTGCGGCGTTAAAATGCGATAACCGAAAAACCAAAATTAATGTCGGGTACCATGGTACCCCACCCTTATGCAGTTAAGTGTTAATTTGCATGTTGGTATTTAAGGAGTCTTAACGCCAAGTTAAAAATTAAGCAGTTTTAAAAGGACACCTTTCATATCTGAATTGCTAGGTCTCCTAAAGTTCAAAAGTTGAAATAATTGTGTTGACAATCACTTTCAGTTGTGGGGATCAGTATTTCATCAAACATATATACAGTATCTATATAAAAAGTCACCTTGGTTCACGTGAAAATTCTTAACTTCCTCGTAACAATGTAGCAATGGGTACGTCAGCAAAATGCAACGTTAAGTAAATAAGATAATGTATATGATTGAAACGAAACTCTTCAGTTTAATTATCCAATGTTACAGTTTCGCCCACTGTAGGAAAATAGAGAGATTGCGAAACACGCTCGCTAACCAAAACGCTAATGTAAACCATATTTTTCATATGCAAATAAGAAGCCTTTAGGTTACCGTCCCCGCTAACCTTAATGAACCAGTTTTCATTAACAGTTTTACGCAATAATTAACTTATATTTCCATTTCATGTACGTTTATCAACAATATGACACCTTGACTTCAACACATGGTCAAACATAGTTTAAGCATTCACTAACGCTAATTAAAGCAACTGTTTCCCAATTCAACATCCACAAATTAAGAGCTTGATTTTACTTTTTTTTAAACAAATTTCGCTTTTGACGGGTTTGCATAAACACTTTTTTTCCAACTATTAAAACTAAAGCACATTACCATAACCAAATGAGTTTGCACATGACAGACAATAAATTACATGGCTGCTTATAAACTTGGAATAAATACATTTTTACCACTCTTTTAAGTAAAGGTCGATTTATGAGGAAAATATCTGGAAAATTAATTTACTTTTGGTCAGATTTGATAGGTAATCTTGTTGGGTGTGTAATGGAGCTCCGACTGTGATCAATTTTGCTTGGAAGCAAAGCATAAAATGATCCTTCAATGCCCCCCAATTTACCAAAATAGGGGTATAGTGAACGTGGAAGGTCCCTGGCGGTATATGACATCTTCAAAACCTTTTAAGATGTCATATACCGCCGGGAACCACAACCCTATTTTTGTTATTAAGGGGCTTTGAAGGGTCATTTTATGCTTTGCTTCCAAGCATTCTCTTGGCACAGTCAAGCGTGACCAATAAATTCATTCACCTGCTAATCACTCTATTACAGATAAACATTACATATGACCATTCAACTTGAGTATTGACCAAGTTGTTGTCAAATCAAATTTAAACCAAAATCCCGTTTTTAACCCATTTGTGTTGTTGCCCCCTACCAGTACACGAAATTGATTACATCCAGCAAGATCACCAATAACATTTGACCAAAAGCAACATAATTTTCCAGATATTTTCCTCATAAATCGACCTTTACATAAAAAAGTGGTAAAATATATTTATTCCAACTTTATGAGCAACCGTGTATCGGTGTATGTACTGATACTTTTCACATCATACAAAAATAAAACATGGTACTCTTGAGTAAATATCACTTATTTGAGTTGTGTTTAAGAAATGAGTTTCCTTGCCTAACGCTATATTGATATGACAGTTTTTATGAATTTAGCAATTTTCTGCAGCCATCTGGTTTGTAGTTCCACCATAGCTAGACTCAGGCTGGGTATTGAGTGCTGCTTCGCTTCCAATGTCGCTGTAGCTCGTCTGAGAAGATTGACGCTTGCGTTTAACAACCATCACTAAAGCCGTGATCAAACCAACACAAGCCAGAGTGACAAAAACCGAGATGGTAGAAGCGGCCCCTGCACTGATCGAACCATTGTCGCCATTCTTAGACTTCTGAGAAGCCGAGCCATCCAATGATGTATACTGAGAGATGAAACTCCAAGAGCCATTTGGAATTGTGAATTCGTACTCGGGTGTTATCAACTGAATGAATGGCACTTCAACTGAGAATGGAGGTCGTCGGACCGGAGGGAGACCATTGGATGTCAGAGCACCTGAAACTATGCAGTAATGAACTGCGCACCCCTGGTCGATGATGGCAAGATGCGCGCTGAAACCGTCAGGGCACTTTTCAGGCCAGCTAGTTGACCCTGCATTGCTGTAATATGCCTTCAGTGAGTTCAACTTCATGTGTGTGACGTCTGATTTTTTCATGGCCAATGGATTACCCATAGTGCAACTGTAAAATCCAGCAAACGGAAGTGACGACTTAAACCCTAATTCGAAATCATCGCTTATACAAATATGTACGTCCGACCCCAACTGTCTTGCATAAAATGCTTCAGGGCACGATTTTCCTTGAGACATCGGATTGTCCATTTTGGTAGAATACATTCCGCCAAAAAGATAACCGGAATCTTGAGGAACCGGTCCTTCAGCGGCACACCAATATGTAGTGAGACGTGCCGCCGAGGAGTGATATTCGTCATGACAACATTTGGCAAATATCCAACACGTATGGCAAGAACGAGAAGAGTAACTCTTTTGATACGTATTTGTATGAAGCTCAATGGCGCTGTAACCAGATGGACAGGAATATGCTCCCGTTTTAGGGTTGACTTCGCTATATGAACCACATAAGTCCCCTGCATTGGATCCCGGCTGCATTACGCATGTCTGATAAACACCGCCAAAGGTCATATTAGTTAATGGTGGTTTACAAGTCCCGTCGTCAACGTTCGCTTGAAAGGAAAAGTTTGGGGATTCTACAGCCGTGCATCCTCTGTAGGTATTATACGCATAGTAGTCTTTGATCGCATTTTTCACAAATTCCGATACTTGTCTGACTATGGATTGGGGTACCTCAGGTAGATTCTCGGTATGAATGAGATAGTAGAGAGGGTCTCCTGATCGATCCATAGCTACCAGGTTGTTGTCCAATTTCTGCGCCCAGTCGTTTACCGTATAATTTGCAAACATAAAAATAGAGCCGCCATATGTTTTAATATCGGAACTAGTCTTGCTTTTTGCGTAAGAGTCGGACATTTGCGTCGAGGTAGAGGTTTTATAAGTGATGCCCATGTGAGCTAAGCTGAAGAAATTTGCACTGGCTGTCGCTAGAATGTCACGTTTAGTTGATTCATCTTGCAAAACCAGATGTTTTGAAATAAAATCTTCCTGCACTATAGCCGCACCAGCATCCATGCTGGTAACCACATGGGTACCGTAATCGCGCACAAGCATTTCACTCTCATATCGCGCATTGTATGTGTCATTCATTTGCAGAAAGCGGGCGATTTTGATCAACGCTGATTTGAAGTTTGGATGAAGAGTAGCTGCGGGTTGGAGCTTAGCTCTGTATGCAATGTACCTCAGTTGAACCCTAGTGGAATAAGAACTGTCCATTACTTGTTTTGATTTGGTATTCAGATAGTCGTTCTCATACTTGCCACTTATACCGAACCCACCAATAGTTAGACCAGCGTCAATGTTGATTGATTTGGAAGTCGCGCTGCTATAGTTGTGCCAATGTGTTATCAACTCTGCGAATTCGTGGAGGTTGCTCTGCTTTAGAGGTTGTAAGTAGACATCATCAGGAAGCAGAAACTTTCCATCTTCAGTAAGCCTGCACTTGGAATATTTAGGGGCGATTACCATTCCCATATCTTCATTTCGTAGATTATCAAATCCGTAAATAGGCAACACTTCAAAAACGTATACTTCTCTGTTCAATTGGGACAAGCAATTTCGATAATCGCCGATACTGAATGACGAAAGATCAGGGTGCGAAGCCTCACATGTCTTGTCATCGTAGGTTATGGAAGCAGACATTACAGGCCCTGCAAACAGAGTTAAACACAGTAACGTCAACATGTTGCATGCCCTGTCCCTATCACTTGAATAAACAACTAACAGTTAAAGTTAACCAGTCAGTTTATATATATGAACGCCAGGGATTTCCCACCTTATATTTATAGGGTTCATATATACCAGGAAGTGGCAATGTGTACCACGATACCTAAAGCGAAACGTAAATAATATCCAATATGACTTAAAACACGGCAATCGAAAGGAGGAAGAGGAATCAGATATTAAGTGCTTTGTAATTCAGACTGCTGTAATTGCTATACAGAGTGGTTCAACAAGTAAAATAATTATTGTTTGTAATAGTTATGCCTATTTAGAAAAAATAATGTTAGCAAATTGAAATTAAATCTGTAAATATAACATATAAACATATATGTAGATCACCTTAACACTTAACTTTATCAAGGCGAAAGGTCATTCACAGTCGCTGCTCCATCCTTAAGGAATCAATTATCATACTCATTGTGTGGTGCTAGAACTGTAAATATTAAAAACACGTATCTTTTTAATCAAATTTGTTGACTTTTTATACTGAACTCTTTTTGAATTAACATCTGATGCTATAAATTTTTAGTTTAATGAATTTTGCTGTATTTAATGTGTACTTATTTAATGTTTTCTATGGGTTCAGGTAAGATGTTTATAGATACACCTTGTATATTGTACATCGCGATGAGAAAAAGATCAGTACGTAATAACACGAGATACCAAAACGAATTAAAAGAGTTTTTGCTTTCTGAAGAAACCACTTTCTGTTTATTAAAGGTATTCAGGTGAAAAGGTCTTGGCATTGTTCATGTAAGTTTTGATTTTTTTTATAAAAAAGGTTGTCTATTCATTCTATAATCATGTGACATCAATACCCTGGTCACATAGCCTTGTGGCGAGCTTTACGATGTCTTTACGGTCTCATACCGGGTTGAAATTCAGCAGACACCAACCGGAGACTTCAGATAAATACATAAATAAATACTGGGGATTTAAAGTGCGCTATGCCTCCCAGATTTGTAATACCACTCGGCCTCTGCACACTTTACAGGTGTTCGCTGACCACTGTGGCCCAAGTTAAGTAAGCTCCATTCCACACCAAGCATCATTTCAGGTTCTGCCGCAACCCAAGGGGCGCTGAACCTTGATCAGCCTACATATGCACCATCGCTGCCCGGATCAGCTCCCCGAGTTTCGTACGGGTTTCCACGAGACAATTAGCAGTTAGTTCCTTGTCCAAGGGAATTTCAAGCACACTCAACTTTTTGGCACCAGCGGGATTCGAACTCGGGACCTCTCGCACCGCAAGCGAACGCCTTACCGATTGAGCTAACTTGACCTATGACATCGGCAGGTGACCAGACGATGTCAGTCCGGAGACCGGGTGGTGTCCTTGAGCTGGAGAAAAACTGAAGGCGTGTTGCAAGAATTTAACTTGGAGTTGCGACTTGTTAACGATGTCTTAAGTTATGGTCACATAACAACCGGTGGCCGACATCGGTCGGCGGCCGGATGTGACCATAGCATAAGCTGACGAAGTGCATGACTTCTGTACCTATAGTGAAGTTTAAAGCTAATAATATCATCCTGTATGAAATTCATATAGGTGAGAGGTTCGTATGTTGTTGACCCGGCTGATGACTGTTTTATACGATTTAGAACTGGTTTTGTGCCCATTGTCTGCTACATCCTTTCCTTAAAACGCTGATACGTTCTGAAGTTGCATTCCTTTAGTGGATTGAGTTTTAAACAATGATTATGACAATGTCCCAATGGTTAGGGGGAAAACGGGCTCAATTGCATTATTGCAGGGCAATCGTATACATGTACAGTGTGATGTGATCGGGAATTCGGAAAATCTTATCCGTGCTTCACTCTTACAAAAGTAAAACACACAAAATCACTTATTACCACGCCCAACGCTGCCTAGAAACAGACAAAAGAAAACAAACTGTGACAAACAAACAGAACAAAACAAAGAAAAAAATACAAACAAAGTGCAGACTGGCGTGTCCAGGATTTTTCCTTGCGGGGGGCTTAAGGCTACAGTCCCTAAAAACGTCTCGCTCGGCTGAATGTCATGTTTACTGCAAGTTTTTGCCTACTTACCATCCATCAGAATATCACATTTTGGGGTACATATTGAATAGAGTCTCTAGTTTATACATTGATCTTTACTAGTGATTTCACGTCCATTATCAAGGTCAAAATGACGCCTAAAGACTACTTTTAAAAAGTTGACCCTTTTTCGCCGAAACCTCATAATTTCATGATGTTCGAACAATTTGACTGGTTTCAAATTTGGACAGATTGTAGGCTTGATACTTCTTATTGA
>JXSR01S052035.1:21945-33144 GCA_000969725.1 Ophiothrix spiculata
AATATCTCTTGCTAAAAGCACAATTATAAATAACTGTAATGCACGTAAAAGTGAATGCAAGTTTCAGATCAACCTGAAAACCATCTTGGGTTACTATTGAATATATCTTTAATTTGTAACATTAACCCTGACCCCTTCATCACTACTTGCTGCAACATCTTTATACTGACATTGCTCAAATGTGGCAAACGTTCAATAACATAATTATTCAAATATACAGTACACAAGGGTAATATAATGCAGCAATATTTCTGAACCGTCTATTGATGTGGTTCAGAAGATCAATGTTTGTCATATCTGTAAGTACGAAGCCACAAATGATGTATAAAATTTGTGAAGGCAAGTTACTTAAGCTGCTTTGAATTTAGGCAATGAAGCCAAATGCCTCAAGTTCTCCATGTTCACTTTCATAAGAAACTTGGTCTTCATTACCAGAATTATCAGTTGACCCAAACCGAGATGCAGACTTCAAATTTGAAGGTGGTTTTGCCTTTGACTCTGAACGCCACTTATACCATCTGTCACCTTCCCCGATCTGTCCACCCAGTTGGCATATCCCTGTGGACAATATGCATGGATTGATTGTTGCATCTTCCTTGCGCAGCCAATTGTGTGAAACAATGACTGCTTTCAAGAAAGACTCAACATTGCATGGATGACCTATCACTGGGGATCTAAATAACTGCGTTTTCACACATGATACCATTTTGAAGCAATTCTTTATCACTCGTCTAGCATACAAAAGAAGGTAATTAAGGATCTATTAATGCTCTGTTGAAAACCCGGAAAGGGGCGCGCAAGGTTAACCTTTAACAGAAATGCTTCATCGGCTACAAACACATAGGGAAAGGCCGGTCTGCCATTCTCGAGTGGCTATGGATTTGGTAATAAGTCTGTGCCATATAGTTAATTAATCTCCCCAAACCACACGCTGCGAAAACTAACCCATCATTCTGTTTCCATTAGCAGGTGTGATATGGTCTGCAGAAGGCTGGGATATTGGTTTAAAAAATCAGTGTGTGTTTTCATGTTGGTCTATTTGTTGTGGATATACTTTTTCTCTGCGTATTTGTAAATGTTTTGTCCAGTCAGAATTCAGCTTGATCTTCTCAATTGATGATGTTTTTGTTTCTTCCATCCTTAAGTTGAATCAATGGGTTGATGTTCTATCAGGGTGAACTTTGTCAACATCTTCATATCTGTGGTATGTTGTGGAGGGTTTATATTAAACACAAAGTGTGGTTTAACAACAGCTCTGCATTTATTAAAAAAAAAACCTATAGAATGTCCAAAGCTATCCCAGTTTATGGTACTTAAAAATCTAACTATCTATCTGAGCACAATGCTCATGGGGTAGCTGCAATTACTTGCTCTAAAATGGTCTCATCAATTACTGACACAAACTTTGCACTCAACTTCCCAGGATTTTTTTTTTTGGTAACCTCAACAATCTTGGCACACAATATTGACTAATAAAGAAAACCAGCTGTGACAGACCGGCATTCATTCCACTCCTCACGTTTTGAGGGAACACCTCAAACATACGTACCATAGTACTCGTCCTTACATCAAACTCCATTCCTGTTTGTTTGCCAATTATCTTAGTAATTTCCACAAGTTCAGGAGTGTTATAATCCTGAAACTTGAGGAAGTGAGTCATTCTGACATCAAACTCCATTCATGTTTGTTTGGCAATTATCTTAGTAATTTTCACAAATTCAGGAGTGGTATAATCCTGAAACTTGAGGAAGTGAGTCATTCTTCTGGCAAGACCCTTATTTACAAGTAGAATTTTTTTTCATTTCAGCTGGATAACCAGCAAAAATATATGCTGGTCTATCTGTGTCAGTGGATGGTCCACCTTCAATGGTATCCATGATGGTCTCCAAGGCTTCTCTACCAAAATCTTTGCCATTGTCAGGACATCCAATTGTTAAGCCTCGTTGATCATCATGCTCCCACCTCTGGCTTCTTTTATCTTCTGGTTTGTCTTGATTGCTGTCTCACCGATATGGTTGGCAACCAGATCCGGTCGTGTAGCAACCGTCTCCCCGATATGCTTGGCAACCAGATCCGGTCGTGTCGCAATCGTTAACAGACTGTTGTCAACAACACCACACTGTTTCAGCAACTCTGGAAAAATATATACATAAGTGGCCCCTAGGTTACTCTTTGTCATACGAAAAATAAGTTTTTAACTAATATATATATACTCTTTCTTTGCATATATGTAAATGTTGTGTCCAACCAGAATTCAGCTTGATCGCTTCGATTGATGGATGCTTTTGTTTCTTCCATCTTTAAGTTGAATCATTGTCCTCGTCTTTTCTTAGAACTCTATACCTTTCTGTTTGGCAATTACTTTTATAATTTCAATAAGTTCAGGAATGGTGTAATCCAGAAATTTAAGGAAGTGGGTATTTAATCTTGCAGGACCTTCATTCATTTGTATTGAATTCTTTATTTCATTTGAATAGCCAACAAAAATAAACATAGCAGTATATGGTCCACCTCTAATGGAGTTCATGATACTTTGTAGGGCCTACCTACCAAAATCTTTGCTGTTGTTAGGTAAGCCTCGTTGATCATCATGGTTCAACCTCTGGCCTCATCTATCTTCTTGTTAGTCTTGATTGCCGTCTCCCTGATATGGTTGGCAACCAGGGCTCATATTCATGAAACCTGCTAACTCTAGTTGGTAACTAATCTATTGTATACCTGTCAAAATTTGACAGGAAGACAATAGGTTAGCAGCCAACTAGAGTTAACAGGGTTTCATGAATATGAGCCCTGAACTTGTCGTGTAGCTACAGTTAACAAACTCCTGTCTATATCTCATTAAACCGTTGGTTTATCTTCTTTTTATTTTATGCCTTGATATCTTTGGTCAACTGCCTTAACTCTTCTGTTACAGATTTACATCTGCCTTCATCCCAATTGCTCACTTCTTCCCAGTCTTTCAGCTGCACAGATATTCTTGACAATATGTCCAGAATGTCTTGATGACCCTTAGTAAATCATAAAAAGAAAAACATTCATTTGAAATATTGAAATCTAATACTGAACCTAAGCTTGACTGAACCACTATCGGTACCTCATTTTTGTTTGTCATTCTCATGGGTATGATAGGTCTTAGATTTGAATCCCACCTTGAATGAAAATAGGTAGGGATCAATAAATACATAACCTCCCCCGGGGCCCTCCAAATTAGGCCATTATACTTATTTGTGCATCCATATATGTGATGGCTCATCCTGAAAGGGGGGACTTTGCAAACAATATCAATTTTTATCGAAAAGCTTCTTTTACTTGAACACATCTGAGCTAAATGCTTGGCCAGAGCTGGAGCACCTACTGCTAATTTTAGATAAGGCACCAATGCTGTGTTATCTTTATGTCGAGATGTATCATGTGAAACCAGTTGACTGCATATGCTCATTTACTTGGTTAAGGGCACAGTTAACCCCTCATTATCTGAAATATTTTATGCTTTATAACTCAGCAACCGATAAGTAAATTCATTTTAAATTAAAGTTTACATTTCTAGATGTGGATTTTCATGTAGAAGATGATGGTTAGGTCAGTTTTGGACCAAAATGTATGATTTTGGACCAAGTTCCAAAAAACTATGTTCTTGGACCATTAATTTGTAAACAACCTAACTAAATTTTGAAAAAATAAAAGTTGGACCTCGAATGCTTTTTAGAATCTAGAAACACATGTCTTGGAACTCATTTCTCAAATTTTTGACTTACTTTTTGAAATATTGCCAAAAATAGGTCCAAAATTGGCCCAAAATGATTTTTTTGTCATTTTCGGCCTATTTTAAGAACATGGTTTTTTTTGGACCTTGGACCAAAATGTATGACCTAACCATCATCTCCTACATGAAAATTCACATCTAGAAATGTACACTTTTATATGGATTTACTTATTGGTTGCTGAGTTACGAAGCGTAAGATATTTCAGAAAATGAGGGGTTAACTGTGCCCTTAAGTGCAGCCTTCTCAATCACTTTCCCTATCATAGCAATATTAGAGACTGGTCTATAGTTCTGAAATATGCTTTTTTGAGGGAAGTTTGGAATATTCCGTTTGTGAGAGATGAGTTAACAATATTTGTTATATGTGGTAATATGATATTAATGTTTTCTTTCAACAGCTAGGTAGGAAGGCTATCACGGCTACATACTGACATATCTTTCCACTGACATTTCTCAAATCTGGCAAACGTTCAATAATATAATTATTTAAATATACACGAGGATAATATAATGCAGCAATATTTCTGAACCATCTATTGATGCGGTTCAGAAGATCAATGTTTGTCAATCTTGTAAGTACGAAGCCACAAATGTTGTATAAAATATCTGAAGTCAAATTACTTAAGCTGCTTTGAATTTGGGCAATGAAGCCAAATGCCACAAGTTCTCCATGTTCACTTGGTCTTCATTATCATAATTTTCAGATATGTGACCAAAAGAAGGGCAGGGAATCATGATTAAATCTTTGGGGAGCAAAGGATCCCATCAAGATCATTACTTTGCTCTAGACACACACCAATGACTTCTCTATTTATTAGAGCAGATATACTTTGTTCAAGGTTTTTCAGGCAGGCAGATTTGTTTTCTAATGTTTTTACTTGTACAACACTGCTTTTTTTATGCTGATGTTTCATTCATTTGTTCTGAAGTATGAATGAGAACAATTTCTCTTCCAAATCATGTACATGATGTTCTAATGTCTGCTGGTGTCAGCGTTACCAGTTCAGGTTCTGGTGCTTGATCAGTGTTTCCTTGCTTTTTGACAGGCGGCCCATGAAGTTTTTGGCGATTTATGTTTTGGTGCTGCTACTATACCGGTTTGAAGATTGTAGCCAAGATATAGAATTGGGTCCGGACTTGCCATCTGGAAAATGTTTGGAGCAAACACGGTGATGAGATTTATTTACCAGTTGCATCCTGTTTTTCATCCTTTCTGTTCATTAATTTGTTCCATCGTATATGTTTTTTCCTGGTCTTTTTTAGGTGTTGGAAAAGGATACAGAGAAACCGGTGATTCAGAGACATATTTACCAAGTCCAGCACAGTCTTGTTGTCTCCATTTTTCCAACTGATGGTGAGACCAATCTTAACAGATCATAGATGGCCCAAAATAGCCTTTTTGAAGGTCAGCCATCTTTTGTTTGCCAACCTTTGATTTGTACTTTCTTCATTTGCAGCTTCTTAACATAGTCCAATAAAGGTTCAAACCCTTTTGAGTTTGGAATAGGCCAACCACACAGTGTTTACCTGTTTCTGTGAATCTGGTGCAACCATTGCAAGAGTTAGTAAATGGTGCCCCAAAACAGTTTTCTTTGAAAAGTTCACACTGATGGAAAACAAAATTCAAGTATCATTTAAAGGAAGTGGTTCCAAAGGTTGCCCTAATTCAGAAACAACCAGCTTGTTCGATGAATTTTCTTAAAAATATGTAAATAGGCTAAAAACAAATTGCTTGGTTGCCCTCCACAGCTTTTTTATTGAGGGTCGGACGGTCGTTTTTTTCCCCTCATATCAAACATCACCTGCATGTCAATACCCCACGGACTGCTAGGTCGACTACACACTAGTAGCTGGGATCTTTAATTGTTGATGTTATCGCCAAAAAGCAGTTGTTGCAAAATTGTTTCGGGTGAATCTCCGCACCATCAGTGAATATGTCAATTTTAAAGGAAAAGGAGCACAAGATTTTTAATCTTAAGCCATCAGGGTCAAATTTCCTTATCCTCATTCAAGCACCCAATTACTTCTGTCCTCCATATGAAAAACCAGTTTTTAAAATTTCTCCAGAACTTTGGTAAGGCGTTGGAGCACAATTAGGCCACAACTTTGTGCGGCCGACCACAACCTGGCCACAGTCTTGATTTTTCAATATGGCGACCGTAGGCTTGATTATGCACCTCTAGATAATGTCAAAACATGTAATGAATATTTTACAATAATCTTGAGGTGAAAAATCAAGCCTACAGTCGCCATCTTGGGAAATCAAGACTGTGGCCAGGTTGCGGTCGACCGCACAAAGCTGTGGCCTAATTGTGCTCCAACGCCTAAATACACCCCTCCATTGGTGCTCTATGCTTTGTTTGTGGGTCAACTTGTCACCTATGATGTTCCTGGTTTGGACCCCTCTGCCACTCCATAAACTGGTGACATTTATTGCATTCAGAGCCTTTATCTAGCCGATACGACTTGGTAGGCCACGTCTTCTGATGCCTCTCATAAAGTACATCGATGCTATTTAATTAACGTTGCAGTGGCAATGGTCACTTAACAAAAAATGGATTTAATCTTGAAAAACGTATTGTATTTGTACATTAAAAAAAATGCAACTTTACTTTTTCTCCAGAGAATAAAAAGTATGAAAGCAGTGTTTCTAGATTAAAATCTAATGAATATCTCATTCCTATACCTTAAAGTTGGAGGAACAAGTGGTCTCCAATAAATCTTACCTTTTCCATGACGGAAGCTCATTTATCACTGCAGATATTGGCCAAAGCTGGCAGTTGTTTGACTTGAAAACCTTCACTCAATCAGTGTGCTAAAAGATGCTAAGGTTGTTTGGCTCCTTGAAGTAGTCAGCATTCTGCACATATCTCTTATACAGTCATCTATAAATCATACCTCTTCTATGCAGGAAGCTTCACCGCAGATAGCGGCCAAAGTTGGTAATTGTTAGATTTGTAAACCTGCACCCCATCTGTGTGCCGAAGGATGCTAAGGTTGTCTGGCTCCTCGAAGTAGTCAGCATGTACTGTCACACACATCTTTTGCACAGTCATCTATAAATCTAGGTCTTTTCTATGCAGGAAGCTTCACCGCAGATAGCGGTCAAAGCTGCACTCCATCTGTGTGCCAAAGGATGCCAAGGTTGTATGGCTGCTTTAAGTACCTTGCTTCTTGTATCTGTGCTCTCCTCGTTTAATTCAAGGATGTTGACCATCTTTGTCTTCCAAAGAGATCGGTTTTGTTGGTTATCTTGGCCCTCTTGTTTCTTCGAAAACAGATCTGAACAATAATATTTCTTGCAAAAAGTCGAATTCTTCTGCACATCAACAATGCGCCGATATCCCAGCTTCAACGCTTGGGTGTTTGTCAGATTAAGATACACCAGACATCGTCTCCGCCGTAGGAACATAATGTCCTCGTACGCTGGATTGGCCGCCAGCTTTTGCAAAGCATTGATGGTATGATTACCACCAATGGCTTTAAGCTTAAATTGCCAGCAGAGTTAAAGGCATCATTGTTTATCCCCATTGTGTCAATGACCTTGGGAATGTTTATTACAATTTCAAAAAATGGATAGGAATATGGAGCTGTAATAATTTCTCTTTGCAAAAAGGCAACATGCCTTGCATCGAGGTCTCGTACCCATCGGGTGAGTAATATTGAGAACATCAATATTGAATAACCATGAAAGTTGTTTGATTTGTAAACCTGCACTCCATCAGTGTGCCAAAGGATTCTAAGGTTGTATGGCTCCTTGAAATAGTCAGCATTCTGCTTAGAATGTATCATCACACACATCTCTTATACAGTCATCTATAAATCATACCTCTTCTCTGCAGGAAGCTTCACCGCAGATAGCGGCCAAAGCTGGCAGTTGTTGGATTTGTAAACCTGCACTCCATCCGTGTACCAAAGGATGCTATAAGGTTGTATGGCTCCTTGAAGTAGTCAGCATTCTGCTTAGAATGTACCGTCACACACATCTCTTATACAGTTATCTATACATCTTACCTTTTCTATGCAGGAAGCTTCACCGCAGATAGCGGCCAAAGCTGGCAGTTGTTGGACTTGTATACCTGCACCCCATCTGTGTGCCAAAGGATGCTAAGGTTGTATGGCTTCTTTAAGTACCTTGCTTCTTGCATCTGTGCTCTCCTCGTTTAATACAAGGATGTTCACCATCTTTGTCTTCCAAAGATATCGGTTTTGTTGGTCATCTCCGCCCTCTTTGATTGTTTCTTCGAAAACAGATCTGAACAATAATATTTCTTGCAAAAAGCCGGATTTCTTCTGCACATCAGCATTGTGCTGATATCCCAGCTTCAACGCTTGGGTGTTTGTCAGATTAAGATACACCAGACATCGTCTCCGCCGTAGGAACGTGATGTCCTCATACGCTGGATTGGCAGGCAGCTTTTGCAAAGCATTGTTGCATACAACAGGGTGTTATCCTATTTGATATGTTGTTGTAACATATTGGACATATCTGAAAAAACAAAGACAGAAAGAATCATTTTGAGATATATGATGGCTAAAGGAATTTAGTCAGCATTCTGCTTATACAGTGTACCATCATACACATCTCTTATACAGTCATCTATAAATCATACCTCTTCTCTGCAGGAAGCTTCACCCCAGATAGCGGCCAAAGCTGGCAGTTGTTTGAGTTGTAAACCTTCACTCCATCAGTGTGCCAAAGGATGCTAAGGTTGTATGGCTCCTTGAAATAGTAAGCATTCTGCTTAGAATGTACTGCCATATATACACATCTCTTATACAGTTATCTATAAATCTTACCTCTTCTCTGCAGGAAGCTTCGCTGCAGATAGCGGCCAAAGTTGGCAGTTGTTTGACTAATAAACCTTCACTCCATCAGTGTGCCAAAGGATGCTAAGGTTGTATGGCTCCTTGAAATAGTCAGCATTCTGCTTAGAATGTACCGTCACACACATCTCTTATACAGTCATCTATAAATCCTACCTCTTCTCTGCAGGAAGCTTCGCTGCAGTTAGCGGCCAAAGTTGGCAGTTGTTTGACTAGTAAACCTTCACTCCATCAGTGTGCCAAAGGATGCTAAGGTTGTATGGCTCCTTCATGTAGTCAGCATTCTGCTTAGAATGTACTGTCATACACATCTCTTATACAGTCATCTATAAATCTTACCTCTTCTCTGCAGGAAGCTTCGCTGCAGATAGCGGCCAAAGTTGGCAGTTGTTTGACTAGTAAACCTGCACTCCATCAGTGTGCCAAAGGATGCTTAGGTTGTATAGCTCCTTTAAGTACTTAACATGCTTATTAAATGTACCATCATATACATCTCTTATACAGTCATCTAGATAGAGACAGTTAAACTTAGTAAAAAGACACAATGACTCATCTATTACAAGATACATTGAGACATGATTTGTGTTGTTATTATCCTTGAATGGCATTTCATAAGCTTGGATAGAATCTTCACATACAAATGATCAGCTCTTGGCAAAGTGCAAAACATCCGTTTTTTTGTCCTTTGAAGTGGATGAACATTTGATCGATTTGTTTATTGTTTGATATCCTTGTACTCTTGACTATGAGTTATGGGTATAACAATCAACACTTTTAATGTATGTAAATATACTGTTTCTTTCAGATGGCAAAGGCAACGTGATTGTGTGATTTTACGACATATTGATGTGTTTAATCTCTATCCGCTAATGCAACTAGAGATGAAATAAAATCTCTTGCAGTACAAAAATGTATCTTGAGAGCTCTGTATTCTTGATTGGCCACTTGTTATCACCTGTTTATATTTGATTATGTCATGATCAAGGTTTGTAATTTCAAACATGTTGAATTGGTAATGAGGTTGTCCTCACCAGGGTAGTTGTTATATTGATGGATCATGTAATCATGATTTTCAATGGAAATCAGAAGTTGAAAAACACTATTTTATAATCAATTTTAGATGGCAGTGCATCAGTCATTAATTACAAGTTTTGGTGTAGACTTTGTTGTCATGAAAGTCTTTTACAGAAAGTGTGACCACTACCCACTTGTTGAGTTTTACTATCACCAAGTATCCACAATCAGGGAAGAAAGTTGTTGGAACACTCAAGTCTTTTCAGGTGCATTCATCCGTTTAAAACACCAGAAATTACAGTAAGAGATGGGTAAAGTTGAAGGCAATAAAGATCGCTTCTCTTCTTACCATCCCCTTCCTCACCCCTGTTTCAATGTTGGATGTAAAGAAGATCCTTGTGTTCGGATCAACATTGAGTGGGAAACGGGGAAAGCGTGCGAAATCAATGACATGCACAGATAATTGTGCCAAGACTTTTTTCCTTGATTGTCTGAGTGCAGATCAAAATATTGCATCTGTTTTCGGTTTTTTTGCTATAACTCCAAAACTATAAAAGATACGAAGCTCAAATTTTCAGTGAATGTTTAATTTTTAATATTTTATACTCATATAAAAATTCATTGCAAAATCATATTGCAATTGGATAGTCCACTTTATTTTACGTTTCAAATTGAAAGGATGCAGTTCAAAATAATGCATCTGTTTTCAGGTTTTTCGCTATAACTCCAAAACGATAAGAGATATGAGCCTCAAATTTTCACAAAATGTTTAAAATACAATAGTTTATGATCACAATTGAAATTTGGGTGGATGTCATGAAGTTGGATATCATGCAGTCTGGCGGACAAACCTTCAGACATTGATTACAGACATTTAAATATCACGTGCAATGTTGTTGAATAATATCCTAAGGTCATTTGTCAATGTAAGAAAACTAACACACCCCTCTGATGGCGTTTGTATATAGTGGGTGTGTACTCCCCAAACAAATAATTTCTTGAATAAAAATACATAATTTCTCTCAATTTTTAAATGAACATTTGTTTAGTGTTGCTTAAACAAAATTAGGCCTATAAAAGAATTAACACATGTTAGAGAATTCGATCCTGAACCAACGGGCTGCGCATAGGCTTACTTCTCGGCACCGGGAACTGGCATCGTAACCACTACACTACAGGACGAGCTCTTGATTCAGTCGCACAAACATTACTTTATAAGATATCGATTATGACAAAGTGTAAAGTATATGAAATTTTCAATGGTTTACACTCGAAAAAATTCAATTTTTACTGTTTTGTTACAGGTTATGGAACAAGTTTTCCCATGCAGTAGTTTACTTTCAATCAGTGCTAATAGATTATAGTCATTTTAAGATCAGAGGAAGCATTCAATGAGTAATCACAACGGTTTACGGTTATTTTAGAAAAGAATATTAGGTATACATATACTATCTTTAATTTAGAGCGTAAACCGTTGAAATTGCATGTGTTTCTATATTGTAAACCGTTAGACGGTTTACGGTTCCCTCTCTCATCCTATAGGAGAAGTTCACTATGACAGTGTCGGCATAATTATGAATTTGTCTTGTGTATAG
>JXSR01S052035.1:54173-65605 GCA_000969725.1 Ophiothrix spiculata
TTACATCAAAAATATTGAGTTTTCATATTTTACATGTTTGAAGAAAAAAAAAAAAAAACTAAAATCGCGACCCTAATTTTTGGCATTTTTAGGGTCGGTCGCGGAGGGCAAACAAACATAATTTTTTTTTTGGCCTTATGAATAAAAATATAAGAGTGAAACATTACTTTGTTGTGCTAAATTACTTTTTAAATTATGATGTCAATGTACACATCTATAGACCATTAAGAAGTCATGGCAGCCAAGTTGAAATTGATTCACAGAATTGTCTTCGCATGTATCTTACTATGATTAGCGAATATTTTAATTTCTTTTGATACCCCAACAGTTTCTTCCTGATGATATTGCGAATGTATCTGTGTCTTAAAACTGTCTTTCTAATCGGTGCCTTTTGTTGTAATCTCTTTGTGTACTCCAACATAAGAGCTCGTCCCATCATCTGTGTTTATGCATCCTGGAAGAACAGAATACTAGTATCTTTTGAGCTATTTTGAAATTGTTGTTATTATATTCTTGCATTTTTTGATAATAAATAGAACTGAATTTTATGTGAAACATTTAATTATTGCTTCGACAAAGTGAGTCAAAATGAAGCTGAATGAGATTAAATAAAGAACTGATATTCAAACCCACTGTGAACCACATGGTAAATGTGGGTCCATCTAAAAACTCATAGTAGGATTTTGATGCACGAATTTCAAACACATATGTCAATCAATTGTATGCATGAAACAAGTTATAAACATATATACCTTGAACTTAAATGGTAACTCCTGACCCTCCCAGTTCTTCAGCTATTTCCAGCAGTCTTGAATGTGTGCTGTCACTGATACGGACTCTGTGCTTATTTTCCACTTTTCTTATCTAATATACGACTTTTTTGTGTGTAAGATTTGGTAATGCCGACCAAGGTACCTGGTCCTCATGTTGCATAGTGGGCACGTCTTTATCTGAGGACCAGGCTTCTTCTTGTCACGTCTTTGCCTTCTAGTTGTGGTCTGTGGGAGACCACCGGTCTTAGCCAAGTACACCAATTCTTCTATCTCTCTGTTTGACTTGGTATAATGTAATCGTCTAATATGGTCACGCAAGTCTTTGCCTTCTAGTTGTGGTCTGTGGGAGACCACCGGTCTTAGCCAAGTCCACCAATCTTTCAATCTCCCCGTCTGACTTAGTGTAATGCAGTCGCTTAATATGATCCCGCAGGTTGGATCTGTACTTTTTGCACCGTGGACACTTGAGCTTTTCTCGTTGTGGTCTTTTTTTTCACCGCTGAAACAGAAGAATTCGCCGAAAACATAAAAATGTAAGACAGATGCTTGACTATCTTTACATTATTATCAGGCAGGTTAGTAAAGAAGTCAGATTAACACTTGTTAGAAGCTAGACCAGCCTAGTCCAGTTCGCGAACCAGTAGTTTCGCCTGCTTTGTAGACCGCCTACTGCAAAATCCGCCCAATAGTTATTGTAGTGACCTTGAAATGATCTTGGATGACCTTGGGTTAAATTTTTGAACATTTTTGAAATAACTGTTTCAAACGTTTTTTAAGGTTTAAAACGTTTTGTGTTAGCAGGGTCAACATGAATGACCTTGTCCAACAAGTTATTGCAGTGCTCTTGAAATGACCTTGAATGACCTTGGCTTGACTTACTGAATATTTACAGCATTAGACCTTGAAAATAATATCTTAACCTTAGGGTTAGGGTCTTGACCGTGCCCCAAAAATTTATGCAGCTTTAAGTGATATTACATACATCCAGTAGTGTTTCTAATAGGTTCCATATAGTCCCTAGACCCTGATTATGTTATTTAAAGAAAATGAGATCTGTTTATCAGTTTACACTTATATAGTAATCTGATCAATTTAGTAGAATAAAGGAGGTGTGAACAATGTAGTTTCTAATGTAGCAATGCAATACTATGCTTCTGCAAAGTAAACCTTGTTTCATAAATTATGGGTATTACCATCAATATAAATTAGGACACTGAAGTAGTTTTCAAACTCGTTGTGTAAATACTTGTCAGCTACCATGATACATACGGCTGTCTCTAGATCTGTATACTTTATCATAGCAGCACAGGGTATTGAAGGTTAGTCTGTATAACCTGGTACCTTTGCTGTTGCATTTGATACAGGGTAGCATAGATTCACCGTGTTTGTAGGAGCTTATCATCGCGATCCTCTCAGTTATACAATACCTGGTTGTTCATAAAAAATAATTACCAAGTCCACTAAAACTCATGTTACACATATCTCCAGCTGAGATAGATTTAAATTTGAGAGCCTTTCCCCTTTTCTTCCTTTGATCCATCTGCTCATCTTCATTCATGCCGTCTTCTC
This sequence comes from Ophiothrix spiculata, assembly GCA_000969725.1. Lineage (NCBI taxonomy): Eukaryota > Metazoa > Echinodermata > Ophiuroidea > Amphilepidida > Ophiotrichidae > Ophiothrix > Ophiothrix spiculata. The sequence goes on from JXSR01S052035.1 coordinate 56,516, forward strand.
CATCTCCATTTGTGCTGTCACGATCATAATCTTCATTCACTCTATTTTGTTCACCTTCATTTGAACTTATTTCTACAGTTTCATTTGTGTTAATTGTATGAGGAGTAACTATAACTTTGAGCCACCCTGATTGTTTACAAATACACATGAGATATTGTTAGTCGCGCATGCACATTCCGAAATAAACCAGAATCAACATGTAGTTATTTTGACACACACATGATTTGTATCCAGATTATTAATGATCAAACCAAAGATATGAGTATTACTTAGATATACCAAAATGTCATAAAGTTTGAACCAACTTGAAGTGATCGGACTACATAAATTTTAGTATTCTTCTTACCTACGTCTTTCACTTTTTTCAGGGTCCAAAGCCCTCATCTTCTCCTTTCGTGCATCTATGTTTGACAGCCCCGTCAAATTACTGTATTGCAATTCTACTTTTGTAAAATTATCCATAACGAGGGCCCTAACGGCCAATGATGGTCCTCACTCTTCTTGGGCCCTCAGTGTTTGGATTCAGATTTTGTGATACTTTTGAATACAAAACATAAAATAAACTAGAACCATGGTTAAGCCTGTTTGAAATTCAGGTCGTGGAATCTGTCTATTGCCTGTGTTATATTTCAACTTATAATGAGTTCCACGAAATGGCGTGTCAGTAAAATAGCATGTTCTTCATCAATTCACAACAGAATCTTTTAAAATGGAAATCCTGGATATAACCCATTCCATTTTATACGGACCTTGGTTGGTTCCTCAAGAGTTTGCAGAAAGTGTCCAAGATCAATATCCTGAAGTATATGAAAAGGTGAGATCTTGGATTTGCAATGTTGCCACTATAGTGTTCCCACCAGTTCTGGATTAAAAGTCTGCTTGGAGAAGTTTGATTTTTAGTAGCTCTAATTAAGTTCAGATTCTGCACATCATAGCATAGCCTCTCTCCAACATCAAAGAAATATGCATCTATCATAGTGTTAGCTACAGATCGATGAACCAGTTCAGTATGTGTAAATAAACCTGTATATAATGAAATGGTCCAATTTTAAGAAAATGTTCCAAGTTATAATCCAAGAGCTGTGAAGATAAAATCCAAAAATAAAATGTCCAATTCCAGGTTACATGTATTCCTGAGAAGAGTTCAGTAATGTAAAGTACCCCATCAGTTTTTTGTACTGGCTGCTGTAAAATTATTTGAATGGGTTGTTTATTGTTGCTTTTTGTATGCAAGAAGTCCAGAATCTGGTGTAGGGTGAAACAGATACAAGAAAGTTCTTGCTGAAGTTTGGAACAACACTCACATGTGTGGGTAGTAGAGGGTTGAGGAGACGGTGCATGGGAAATGTCCTCTGTAGTAAGTTCCATCTGTACATGTGTGTCCGCTGTAGATACTGAATCATTTGGGGAGTATACAATAGGATTTATGTTATTACCGGTTGAAGCAGCTGTGAGGGTATTTCAGACTCCATTCTTGTTAAGTGTCTCATCACTGTTTGCAATGTCTCCCACATTTCTTCAAGGATTCTCAGTGCAGAGGCAGGAAGTTGCCTTGGCTGGCTGAGGTCATACTGTTCTTGGAATCTGAAGAAAACAACATATTTCATATGTAGTAGGATAAATATGCCTATATTCGGTCATACGCCTATGGGCTATCACATTAGATTCTTTCTGTTCACATGGTTCAGGATCATTATCCAGGTCATTATCCTGTACTAGATCAAAATTAATATTGTTACTCTCCAAGAGTTCATGGATGGGGGCATCTTCCTCTTCGTCTAAGGTAGGAGTAGTGCATTGTGGATATTCCATAATCAATGTATACAAAATATTAAAACATCGTATTTGGAGCTGGAAACAGTTGTTTGGTGCCTGGTTGGTTACAACATATGAACAGATACTATGTAAAACAAAAATTCAAAAATCAACACCTTGTGGGTTATAAAATAATAGTGTCCAAAGCTGCTGCTCAAAGACAATGCAATAAAAGTTGATTAAAAGATGTTAGAACATGGTCACTTGTCTGGAGAACATTGTTTTTAGACAGTGGTATTATTGTTCATCTTAGACAAAACCGAAACTATAAAGGAATCCTTGAGAGGTTTTGAAAAACATTACCACAAATTAGATTAGTTAAAACACCATTTATAATCTGGTTGTTTTGTGGTCTTGGGCTTTTTCTCTGAGAAAAAAACAACTTGTTGTTTCTTGGTGTGTGGCTTAACATGTTTAGAAGTAGGACTGGTTACTTTCTGTTGTAATTGTTCTGTCGACTTAGGTTTACAATCACTGTAGAAAGGTTTAAGCCTATATGATGTAATATCCTCCTGCGCCCTGCATAAATGGATCAGGCTGTCACAATTGGGTAGCATAGATTCACCGTGATTGTAGGAGCTTATCATCGCGATCTGCTCAGTTATACACTGCATAGTTGTTCATAAATAATAATCACCAAGTCAACGAAACTCATGTTACACATACCTCCAGCTGAGATAGATTTAAATTTGAGAGCCTTTCCCCTTTTCTTCCTAGTATCCATCTGCTTGTCTTCATTCATGCCGTCTTCTTCATCTCCATTTGTGCTGTCACGATCATAATCTTCATTCACTCTATTTTGTTCACCTTCATTTGAACTTATTTCTACAGTTTCATTTGTGTTAATGAACAAGCAAAAGATAGGAGTGTTACTTAGATAAACCAAAATCTCAAAAGTTTGACCGAACTTGAAGCGATCGGACTACATAAATATTACCTCTCTTCTTACGTGTTATGTCGTGTACTTTATCTGGGTCCATAACCCTCATCTTTCCCTTGCGTGCCTCTATGTTCATCTCCCCCGTCAAATAGCTATATTGTAATTCTATTTTTGTAAAGCTATCCATTACTAGGGTCCTTATTTTACGGCCAATGATGGTCCTCACTCTCCTTTGGCCCTCTGTTTGGATTCAGATTTAGTGATACCTTTGAATCCAAAACATAAAATAAACTAGAACCATGGTTAAGTCTGTTTGAAATTCAGGTTGTGGAATCTGTCTTTTGCCTTGACTCTATGTAGTGTGAAAAGGGTGCATCTCTGTGGCCTCTTTGTAGTTGGCCACTTCAACATCTCTCATTTGCTGAATCAAACTTACAGAGCTGCCTAAACCTGCACTATCCGCTCTGGTGTTTCGGCAGGTGGTAGTACGTTGCTTGACAGATGAGCGGTCATCAGATGGGACATGTTCTTAGACAGGTCAGCTGCTTCTTCTATGGTAAGCATATGTGAATATATTTATATGCAGTTCAATTTGTGTTAGTGATCAAGCAAAAGATAGGAGTATTACTTAGATATACCAAAATCTCATAAAGTTTGACCGAACTTGAAGCGATCGGACTATATAAATATTACCTCTCTTCTTACGTGTTATGTCCTGTACTTTATGGGTCCATAACCCTCATCTTTCCCTTGCGTGCCTCTATGTTCGTCTCCCGTGTCAAATTTATATTGTAATTCTATTTTTGTGAAATTATCCATAACGAGGGCCCTTACGGCCAATGATGGCCCTCGCTCTCCTTGGGCCCTCTGTTTGGATTCAGATTTAGTGATACCTTTGAATACAAAACATAAAAAAAACTAGAACCATAGTTAAGTCTGTTTGAAATTCAGGTTGTGGAATCTGTCTATTGACTGTATGTGGTGTGAAGAGGGTGCATCTCTGTGGCCTCTTTGTGGTCGGCCAAGCCAATATCTCTCATAAACTGTATTTAAGCTTCCTTCTTTTTATTGTTTAAAACGCTCTCACAAACCATCTCTAAGGCGCTGAAGCACAATTAGGCCACAACTTTATGCGGCCGGCTGCAATCTGGCCACAGCCTTAATTTTCCAGTATGGTGATTGTAGGCACCTCTAAATAATTTAAAAACATGTAATGAATATTTTACAATAATCTTGAGGTGAACAATCAAACCTATGGTCGCCATTTTGGAAAATAAAGGCTGTGGCCAGGTTGTGGCCTAATTGTGCTCCAACGCCTAAGAGAGAGTTGCTGCTCCATGTATTTTAAGAGTTCCTTTTGGCCTGCTGCATCGGTTATTTTCAGAATTTTTTTAAAATGATGAACTTTCAGATCTCCTCCATGGATGAACTTATCATCACTCAAGTTGTTACTTGAAGATCCTTTCGATTTAGTTCTTTTCCTAGGAGATCTTCTTGGTTCAGATTTACTTTCTGCTCTGTTTTTCAGATCTCCTCCATAGATGAGATCATCCATCATCACTCAACTTATTACTCCCTTTTATCTCCCCTTCTCGGTAGGCCACAAACACTCTAGATTATATGTATCAGTTCAATGTTTGGCCAATTCCAATATTTGCTTGGTTGGAGCATTGATTTAAAATTCTCCTTGCCAGTCTATTCTTCATCAATTTGCTGCAATATCACAATGTTTTTTTATAAATAAAGATTGAAAAGTTAAAATTCTGAAAAGTTCATTTTATATATCATATATTTGGGTTAGACTGTAAATCCCTTTTTATGAATTAAACAAGTTCTAGTAGTATTATTAGCAAAGATGTGATGATAACCTTACTTTTCATGATTTCTGGTGCCTAATATAGTCTCATATAGTGGAAGCTTATTATAACAAACTTGCTGCAAACAGAGAAATTCATGTTTTGAGCCAAATATTATACCAGACTGTAGAAACAAAAATGGTATCTACTTTTGTAGAGTTTGATTTTGTTACAAAGAGGTGTTACTGATAAATGTAGCTTATCAATGTAAAAGGATATTAGATGTGAATTAAGTTACAATCAGGTGTTTTATTATTGACTGCTTTGAGGGCATGGTTTAAATTAATTTGCCGAGGTGATCTCAAAACCATGAATATGCCCGAAGCGAAGGTGAGGGCTTATCCATGGTTTTGAGATCACCGAGGGGAATTTTTTTTAACCATGCCCCGAAGAAAAAGCAGTCAATATTCGTTTTATGTTTTTTGTAATTTGGTTGGTTAAAAGAATCATTTTCGTACTTAAAAAGACCGATTGTAAAAAGTCGCGTGCGTATTGCTTGTGTTACACTGGCGCCGCAAAATATGCTGAGCGGGCCTCCCAGGTCAAAATTCCAGTTGGTCCCAGTTAAACTGGTTTCTCTGAAACCAGTTGAACCACTTCCAACTGGGATGATGAAAAACCAGTTACCAGTTGAAACCAGTTCAACTGGTATCAACTGGAATTGCTTTTCCCTATTTTAACTATGTTTTTGTGTTCAGTACTATTAGAACTTCAACTGATGTCTCAAGCTTTGTTTACTGGGATTTTTTAATGCTTGGCAACTGAGTTTTATTTTAGATGGTTTTCAACTTGTCAGGTAATATTCACACCATACATGTAATGCATCTGACATATATATATCCGATAATCGTTGACTATATAAATTCTGTGGTGTTAAATTTGATTAATCTGATAATGATTTCTGCAATGATTTCTAAATGGTTGAGATTATTGTGTTTGATGGGCAAAGCTTTACATGAAGAAATTAATTATTTTTCTCAGGTGAAGTGACTATATTCTAGCGACTGAAATGGTAAGAGTTACATATTGTGAAATATAGCCCGGTTTCAAATTCCATATAACTTTTATCAAATGAAACCAGTTCAAGTAGTAGGATCATTTGATACCAGTTTAAGTGATAACAAGTAAAACAGTTCAATTGGTATCAAATGAAACCAGTTTAACTAGAATCACTGGAAACCAGTTCTACTGTAATCTTTGGAAACCAGTGGAACTGGTATCAAATGAAACCAGTTGAACTGATTTTATTAAATACCAGTTGAACTGGTATCTGGTACCAAATGAAACCAGTTCAACTGGGATCAACTGGTGTTCTCAAAACAGTTGAACCCAGTTACCAGTTGAACTGGGGTCAACTGGAACATTCCATTTTCTGTGATGGAATTTCATCGCCCAGTTGTAAACACAGTTGAACTGGTATCAAATGAAACCAGTTGATACCAGTTCAACTGGGGTCAACTGGGATTTTGACATTGTGATTTGTACCCAGTTCAACCAAGGTGAATCCTAAATTTTCAACTGGTATTCAGGAATGTTAACTTGGATCAACTGGGATTTCATAACTACAACAAATTCCAGTTGGACCTAGTTGACACCTAGTTCAAACCAGTTGATACACCAACTGGTATTCAGAAATCTAATTTGGATCAACTGGGATTTCATAACTACAACAAATACCAGTTGGACCTAGTTGAAACCTAGTTCAATCCAGTTGATACACCAACTGGTATTTAGAAATGTCAACTTGGATCAACTTGGGATTTCATAACTACAACAAACATTATAAACATGTATAACTAAAATGTACTTTGAGCATGTCCTTGTCTTGTTCTTCGTCTTTGTTTGGTCACTTTACTTTTTTTTTTTTTTTTTATTTTTTTTCTTGAACTGTTTTTCATTTTAGGGATAGGCTATTTACCAGCCTCATTGGCCGCTCAGCTTATTCCTCCATAATGTATTGCTGTTCATTATTTCTTTTCGTGTATGATTTATGTGTTTGATATTTTATCTTTTGTGTATTTATTTGTTTATGGGAATGAATAAAACTGAAACTGAAACTAATTAATCAAATACCTGTTGGACCTAGTTGAAACCTAGTTCAATCCAGTTGAACATAGTTAAGCACAGTTCAACACAGTTGAGATTTCCAACTGGTTTCAACTGGAATTTTGACCTGGGCTAGTGAAAAATATGCCCCGAGCCTAGTTAAATCCAAGCCCTCACTTTTAACCGATCATAGGACAGTAATCTATATGGTATATAATAATGTCTATCTATTGATACAAAGCACATCTTACCCTTCTTTACCTCGTAAGGTGGAAGATATGCTTAATCAATTTTGGAGTTTATAGATATTTTTACTCGAATGTTTTCTCATTTTGTCTAGTTGTTCCATGGTATAAATTGTCATTCTAAATTAACATGTCACATTGTGCTGATTAATGATATGTGATATGCCACCACAAACCTCCACTAAAATTGTCCATTTTATTTTATTGCAGATATCCTCGATTTTTCAAATATCTTGAATTTATGATTGTTTCAGTCGCATGTGTTGCGATTATTTGAAGTATATGACATGTCAGAATATTTAAAATGAGAAAACACGTTTCATTGTATATGCACATTTTAATGCCACCACACATAAAAATGATTCTGAGATTTCGCAAGGAGTTTAAGAAAGAGAAATTCATATCAGTGAAAATCTTAATTTTGTCAGATCTTGACTTTTTAATGTATTTTGCTCTATATGTTTAAAATAAGGCCCAAAAAAATTGTTGTGTTGCCCTCAGCGACCGACCCTATTCAAAAATTATTTTTAAAAATAGGGTTGGGAAGCACCCAATTTTGCTCAGATTGGGTGTTTTTTGAGAAAATATTTTGAAAATAGTGGAAAATGTACCCACATTTCATAATTTAGGTGCTTTAAAAAAAACTATTAAAAAAATCCAACCGACCGACTCATTTTTTCAGATATTTCACTTGAGGGCAACAACCATTTTTATTCTTGGTCTAAGATGGTGACTTTAAAGGTTTGTTGTGAACAGTCACAGGTGTGGAGTTTTGAATGTAAAATAACTTACAGCACTCATTTCTGCAAGACAGATCTGTTAAAGGTTGATGAGAGTTCATCTGTAATGTATCTGTTATTACTTAAAAGTAAAATGTCTAATTTGGAAGCATAAGTTTTGTACATGCTATATTATCCAGCATATGGAATAAATTGTTTGATTATATCACTTTTGTGTAAATTTCCCTAATATTGTGTGCAATTTTGGATCCTGTAATCTTCGGAACAAAAAATGAGGAAATTGTAGGGTAAATGTATAAGTGCCAATTGCGAATTGTATGTATACCCAACAGAAAATATAAAATACAACTGTATGGATAACGAATGGAAACAATCATAACAACAATACATTGGGCGTTATATATAGATGTCTTGGTAAATGTAAAATTTCCTTTGTTTTCATGTTATGGAGCATGGTCAAAATTTAGATTTCAGTCTTGAATGAAAGATTGAGGAGGCTGTAAGGTTGAACTGTTAAGATGATGCTAAGATGTAAGAATAATGCTGCAATCAAGGAAAAACAGTTGGAATGGATGAATTCTTTTGGCTACAGGAGTAGCAATATGCTGTGGAATAGTGACGTCATATTTATTATAATTAGCTCAACATGTGCGATCTGGTTCCAAACAAATGATCATGTCCATAGTGGTTCCACTGATCACACATTAGACCTACATGTACAAATAACAGACCATCTTTTCACTCGCTTTTTGTTCACAAACTGAACAAAATAGTGACAGGGATATTCTAATAAGACTCTTTTCTATAACGCATTACCGTAATTTATGCTTATTTTTGCTTTATTTGGATTCAAGAGTACTAAAACTGAAATATAAATTATTATTTCCCATTGAATTATCGTGTGGCATAAATACCCACCACTTTTGTTTGGAACCAGATCACACGTATTGCGATAATTATCATAAATTTGATGTCACCACTTGTGATTAACAAGTGATGTTCAAGTGGATTGTGATAATTCAACATTCACTCCACCCCTGTTTCAATGTTGGAGAGAATGATGGCAATTTGTATTTGGATCAACACTTTCCTTGATTGTAGCAATAAATTACAGTTTACACCTCTTTTGCATATTTGTGGATCAAGAATTCAATCAACTTCATTGCATTCATGTATTTTTATTCTCCAGTATTGTCAATTGTGCCTTTGTATACAATGTACTATATGAATATATTTTGAGAAATAAATTTTTTAATTGATACAATTCATGAATAGTTCTGTGTGTTTAGTGTTTCCTTTCTAATAAATAGATAGAAACAGTGGTATAAATTTTGAACTTCTTTTGAATGTGTATTCATATATGAAGAGCTTAGTTCTCCGACATATTTCATATGTGACCTTCCATCTCAAACGAGCCGTAAATGCAGCAAACTTCATTTTGCGCTACAGGTGAAAATACATGTCAAGCTCGTAATTTGCCGAAATTGATTTTTTGACAGATTCACAAT
>JXSR01S052046.1:58252-71064 GCA_000969725.1 Ophiothrix spiculata
TATGTAATTTTATAAATATGATATAATTTATAATCAGCGAAGAAACAATGCAGAAATGTGTTTGAAGTAGTAATCAAATGATAACAAACACCTTCAAAGCTTTTGCTTCCAATTAGATAACAAATACCATAAAGTTTTACTATATGGCCTTTCTCAAAACTTCAATTCTATTGGTTGTATGAATGCAAATCCTTTTACCTCTCACCATGAGTGGAAAGACCCATAACTTTTAATGAGGTGCCCTCACTAAAAAAAAAAATACTATAGCTGGCCCTGGCAATTTTATCATATATAACAGAGCTGTGTTCAGGAAGAGCAGATAGATTAATGCTGGGGTTATCAAATATATTTCCTTTTGGGTGTTGCCCCACTTATCTCATCTATAAAAGAACCAGAAACGACTCATATTGACAAAGCCTATATCTCTGTCTTCTATGACAGAAAGATCATTTTCAGTCAACCATTAGAGATCACTCGACCAATTCATTTTAGGAGTTCTCATATGTGATTTACATAAAAATATAAGTCAAATAGTTCTGAATGATCTGCTTTTATCACTCATTCAAAATAGCAGGTCTGTCGCATAGTCAATCAAAAGCAAGGGGTAATATACACTCCCACTCGAAAGTATTTCAGCACCACAAAACCTTTATTCAACCATATCTCAAAGGACATTTATCCGATATTCATCATTTTTTGGCAGACTATATTGCATAATTATCAAATTAACTAGTCCGGAATTGCGTTCATTGCATTTGAAAATATGGCGTGTAGTACATATTACTACTTTGGTCTGCCCATAAAACATCTGAGTTTACTTACATTTCAGCACATTTGTTTTAAAACTTACAACCTGAAAATATTCTATCCGGTTACAAAGTAATAATGAGGTTACGAAAAATTGATAGGTTGCATATTAATGAGATTTGTACTTGTGGTGTGTTTGAATATGGCCCATGAAATCAACCATTTTTATGCCAATGGAAGATCAAATATTAAAAGAAATATCGATTTATTTATATATTTAACATAACATAACTAACATAATTAACATAATTTTTTCTTTCCACATACATGTAAATACAGTGTGTACACAATTGCATATTTACTAAGTATAAACATTGTGGAGGAGAACAAGAAAATAAGCCAAAGGCCTGTGAAGTCCTTGTCTCCAGTTTAGACAAATATAATTTAAATGAATGATAAAGAATAAAGTTATCCTTCCTCCCAGACCACAATTCGATAGCCAAAGTGTAGAAAGGGAGGAAGGTTTGATATAGAAAATAAGAACAAAACTAAAAGTTGATCTCAAAAGCCTGAGCTGATGCAAGTAGATCCAATTCTTACAAAGACAGAATTTATCATGATGCTTAAAATAAAAGCGGATATGGAACAATTTCATGAGGATTCTATAATGCATTCAATAAATAAGTCAACTATATAAAAAATGAGGTTTCTGAAAGTGTTTAAGAGTGCGGAAATACTTTCGAGTGGGGGTGTAATAAACAAATAGTACCATGTTATATACAGTGAAATTGGGCAACTCTGTTTGATGCACTGATTGGTCAATTGAGGCTGTTCCATGTTACCCCCTTATTGGGCAACTCTGTAGGATGCACTGACATGGAACAGTCTCAATTGACCAATCAGTGCATCCAACAGAGTTGCCCAATAAGGGGGAAACATGGAACAGCCTCAACTGACCAATCAGTGCATCCAACAGAGTTGCCCAATAAGGGGGTATACCAACAGAGTTGCCCAATACGGGGGTATACCCCCTTATTGGGCAACTCTGTTGGATGCGCTGATTGGTCAATTAAGGCTGTTCCATGTTACCCCCTTATTGGGCAACTGTTGGATGCACTGATTGGTCAGTTGAGGCTGTTCCATGTTACCCCATTAGAGTTGAATGACAAGGCCTACAGAATTTTAACTTTGCAGCCATATTATTATTATTTTTTACAAACACTTTCTGTGATGTGTTGTAAATAAAAGTGTCTTTCAACTCAATCAAAAAATTCCCTCTTAAAGCAATACTATAAAGTGTTAAAAATGAAGCTAAATGTCACCCATGACTTGTGATTTTTTGGGCTTATTGGGTTTGTTTTTAAAAGATATGAATACCCTCCAAACGATTTGGCTCAAAGATGCTTACTTTTTCTGTTATGGCCATTTGTGGAATTAAATTCGGGATCCCGAATTTAATTCCACATGTATAGGAAAGCATGTATGTGCTTTTTATTAATTTTTTGGGGGGCAAAACAATTTTTTTCACAAATACACTTGAAAACGCTTTTAGATACTCGCATTCCTACATTTCATTCTGTTTTTACTATAAACATTTGATCAAAATATTATAGTATTGCTTTAAGAGAACACAAATACTAAATACTGGTGAAATATTGGAGTCCTTAGAAGACATCCCATATTAGGTTTAACACCAGTCAAGGTATGAGTATGTCAACAACTGCATCTGACAGTATACAAATTACAAATATCAATTCCTAATGAGTGTGATGGTAAAAATATACCATCTCCAATTGGAAGATTGATTGATCCATTTCACAAGCTGATAATGGAACAATCAATCTTTCAATGAGGGATGGTATATTTTTACCATCACACGAATATAAGCAGTTAATATTTGTTTTATATAACTCATCTATAGATTCTAGTCATTTGATAATACATTTAAACTATTGTGCTTACCCATTATTATCCATGTAGCAGAAAGCAATAGGTCCCTACTTTACACTGTAGTTTTTAATCCAGTATGATAAGAGACTATACGGTACTGTGGATTTGTCATTTTTTTCTATCACTATCATCCGTTTGATAGTCTTTACTATCAAACAGATGAAAGTGATAGTAGTGATAGTATACAAATATTAGCTGCTCATGAGTGTGATGGTAAAAATATACCATCCCAAATTGAAAGATTGATTGTTCCATTTTACGAGCCGATTGGCGAGTGAAATGGAACCATCAATCATTCAATGAGGGATGGTATATTTTACCATCACACAAATATTAAGCAGTTATTATTTGTTTTATATAACTCATCTATAGATTCTAGTCATTTGATAACACATTGTACTTACCCATTGCCCATGTAGCAGAAAGCATACTATACGCTGTATTTTTGATATACTATCATACGGATGAAAGTGATAGTAAAGACTATCAAACGGATGATAGTGATAGTAAAAATGACAAATGGTCATGTGTTACAATCTAACCAATCAAATGACTTGAATCTATGGATGAGTTATATAATAAAGACTATCAAACAGATGATAGTGATAGTAAAAATGACAAATCGTCACATGTTACAATCTTACCAATCATATGACTAGAATCTATGGATGAGTTAAGGGCAATTTCACGGTAACGGAAGGACAATCACAGAATTTTTCTGTATTTCAAACACATACATTGTCAAAATTGAATTGGATAAAATAAAACTTAATTCCATATTTAATTGAGTATACCTGAAAGCATTCATATTCAACAGGAATTTTTTCATAAAAATTTCTCTGTCGCAAAATATGCATATTAATGAGGTTGGTTACGGAAGGACAGCAAAACGGACATGGTTTTTCACCTTGAGTACATTTTTGAAATTTTTTATGAAATTTATGAAGAAATTTTATTTCAAAGTTACTGAATGCATTGCTTGGTGTTTCTGCAATAGTTTGCCACATTCCACTTCAAAATATTCCCTACGGTTATGTTTTAACAATGCGAAATGCGAAGGGATCATGGTCACGGAAGGACGGTAACGGAAGGACAATTTGTCCGCTGATTTTTGGGTGCACTGAACCGTAAAGCCTGGTCAGGATTAACAAAAAGTACAACCTCATGTGTAAATTTGATCCTTATTTAAGCCATTTAGAACAATAACACCCAAGTAAACAACCAAGAATGGGTTGAAAAAAATAAATAAAAATTACTACTTTTCATTATGAAAATCAAGAAATTTGACCAAAAATTAGGTTTTTTAAAGAAATTTCATAGACATTTTTGTTCAGTCTTTTCAAAATTAGGTTCATTTTATAGAGCTTCAAAATAGCTTTCTGTTGATACCAAATATATGGTGGTAGCATGTTTCATTGAATAGTTACATCCTTTTTTCAATATTTTTCTCATGTCCACTTTTTCGTGAAAATGGCCTTATATGAAATAGTCTAGTCCAGGCCTTCTCAAATAGCGGCCCGCGAACTACTTTTATTTGGCCCTACAATCGCCTCTGGAACAGAAGTATATAGGAAAAGCACTGAGAAAGGCCTTGATTTGGCCCTCCAAGATATATTTTTGAATTGGTATTTGTCCTTAATGGCCTACCAACAAATTTAATTGAGAACCCCTGGTCTAGTCACTCTAGTGGGTTCTTCAAGAAATTAATAGCACACCCCTGAAGAACACATGAGATAGTTGTATGTTATATATTTCACTTTATATAAAAGATTTTAATAATTTATAGTGTGTATGATTAAACTGGTATAGTTTACGTCTTTCAATATTTATAAATACCTACATGTACAAATACACAAAGTGCCTTTCTATTTAATGCATGTACTTAAATACTCAGTACTTGAAAATTAAATATTCATTGATGTTTTAACATTAAGTAAGATTTTTCTGTGTGTTTTATTCATTAGATACCTTGTTTCTTTATACAGAACAGTGTGGAGTAAGGCAAAAAAGATTGTTTGATTGCACGGTCCATAGATGAACTTTAAAAAGTTTGGTCGGTTAGTCAGATTTATTAATAAACTGTATCGTATCAATATGTATTGATATAAACACCTCACAAAAGATAAGTGGACACTTAGTCTGACCCCCATAAATCCAAGTAAGAGCCCTCAAAGTCCAACAATATTGACATATATGAAAAATATGGAATCTCAGCTAAATTTTGACCCCAAATTTGACATCAAAAACCATTACCATCATTTTACACTAGCCATTTGAAAATTCTACCTCAATTTTCATTTCTCACATTTTGAGTATACCCGCAGTGTAATAAAGCATCACCACAATGCCTAGTGGAATCGATAGACGTTCAGTGTTTTTTCATTTTGCGTAGAGTACAGAGCTGCTGTGCAAAGTCAAACCAATTTTATCCAAAAGGATAATTATATGTGTCTAAGTTGGTAAAACAGTTAAGATGATCGGCACAGCAGCTCTGTACTCTACGCAAAATGAAAAAAACACTGATCGTCTTATCGATTCCATTAGGCATTGTGGTGATTGTCTATTACACTGCGGGTATACCCAAAATGTGAGAAATGAAAATTGAGGTAGAATTTTCAAACGGCTAGTGTAAAATGATGGTAATGGTTTTTGATGTCAAATTTGGGGTCAATATTTAGCTGAGATTCCATATTTTTCATATATGTCAATATTGTTGGACTTTGAGGGCTCTTACTTGGATTTTTGGGGGTCAGACTAAGTGTTCACTTATCTTTTGTGAGGTGTTTATTAGCATAAAACATGCAAATTTCACCTAATTTTTATGTTAAAATGAATAAACAACTTTAAAAACAACTAAAATGTTTAACACAAATTCATAAAATACGTTTTTATAACTTCAGAATGCAAAATTTTGAGAAAATAAACTTTTGCAGGCGTTTCCTAAATTAGGGTCGGTTTTTTATACAGTAAATAGAAAAAAATCCTCATTTCTGATTGCCAAAATAACATCAGTTTGGTGAGGACAACCAAACAATTTCTTTTGCTTGACTAGATTTTTTCAAAGGCCTAGCCTAAGCCTAGTCTGATATATGTGGGAAGCTTCTCTGGCAAAATGAGTGGAAAGTCGCAAATCTACTTTTTGAATAAAATGGCATCTAAATTAATAATGGTAAAAAAGTCATATTTCGTTTTTTGACATAAAACGCCTTCGTGAATAAATGTTTACCTGTAACTAAAGTTTTGAAGGTAAACTTTGCTGGGAAGTGCAATTATTCGCAGTTAATTGATTGCATGTTGCTATTACACTGTAGTAATCAGTATCTTGGAAACTGATATGCAGCTAACATTTATAGCAATATGTTCAGTGGGCTGCTTTGGATTTTGTTCTCTAAATGAAGAATGGAGAAAGAAAGTGTGTCATATTATATATCATTCAAAAGCTGAGATTATAGAGAATTAAAATGTGTCTTAAACTCGATTTTGAAATTTGTGACTTTCCTCTCATTTTGCCAGAGTACCTCTCATATGATTTGAAGTGACTATATCAGTGGTCTTAGTTATGATAATGAAATTATGTCTAGCATTAAGCCTTAACCTGCCTACCCTAAGCTTTTTTAGCATATTCTTAAACTCTGGTCAAATATGATACTATTCTAGAAAAAATTAGATAGAAAAAGTTAGTGGTTTGTGCAATTTGTTTATGCTTGATTTTGCCCTCGGGCAAACCGATTGGTTCACAAAGACAAATCTCATGAACACGTTTCACGCATATCCACAACTCACATTTTATGTTTGAAATAAAGTAAAATGATCAAAAAATAGGTGAAATTGTGTTTATTACACAGATCAAATCACCATTTCTCTGATGATAGTAAGGAAGCAAAGATCATACTTTCAACCAATAAAAATACTCTTGATATTGTCTGTTGGCAGCCATTGATGAACGATGTTCAGTTCATAGTCATGTCTTGACTCTATACCAATAACCACCTCGGTAACTAAACAAGTATGCGTGAACATAGATGAAGGTTATATGTGATGCCTCATCCCAAAAGGGGGGACTTTGCAGATGATACCAATTTTGATTTTTCATCTGTTATACATTTTCTGAGCTTTAAAATGACACCTTTCTTGTTGAAATTGATCAAGGCGATCAAATTTTACAACAAAAAATCTACTGGAAATTCGTATTTTCTTTATTTTTTGCTGCCTATTTTCACCAGTTTCTTGAAGTGTTATGGCACAAAGTCGATCCCCCTTTTCGGGGTGAGCATATTTGACCTGATATCTAATCAAATAACAAGATGCAGAAGCTGAATGGTCCATGTTGGATTGGGGAAATCTCATATGGGCAGGACAACTTTTGTATTCCTCACACAAGTTCACTAGCTTTTCGACATTGTTGTTGGTTGTGTCGTAGAAACAGTTTTATAATATATAATAAAAATTTAGACCAGGTTTAAAATTGGATTTCACCAAAGTGTATATTCATTTGAAATATAATTTCAGTATTTTGTGTTCAAATTTTACATTGATTTTAGCACATTGTAAAACATGCAACTTGCAAGTACCATAACCACTCCACAAGCTTCCAATCAAATGTTGTGGGGTTCATATTTTTTCATCATAGAAAAAGAACGGAATAAGTTACATAATTTGTTTTTCATATTAAATCGGGTCTTGTACTCTTAACGCGTGTGTCAACAGTGTGAGCGTAAACAATCAAAATCAACAAATCACGCTCTGCAAATACATGCGCAAATAAGTGCATCAGTACACAGAAGGCCTAAACAAGAAGCGTCTGAAAGAAAAACCCTGCAAATGAGTGAAAAATAACTCTGAGATAAACTATATAGGATTATCTCAAATCTAAATCTCAAATCTCATTCCAAGATGCTCTGGGTATATTCTGACTGGCTGTGGATGCAAATTTTGTGGGAGTTTTACAGCCTCCTAATGCACTTTGGATGACAAAGCAATCCATCTTGGAGTCCCATACAGACACCAACTTCTGCAATAAGAAGAATCCCTGTTTTTTCCCGACGATAAAATTTTCAAAATTTCAGATTTTCTTTTCCAAAAAATGTGGTTAGAATTTGGTTCTAAGGTAAGTTATATAGGTTAGATATAGGGTTTGGGTTAGGTTTAGGGTTAGCAAAAGGTTTAGAAATTTTAAGCGATAGGGTTTTGGTTAAATTTTAGGGTCAGGTTACAGAAATTTTACAAGTCAATTAAAAGTCGTCGGGAAAAACAGGGATTCTTCTCGTTGCCCAACTTCTCTACCTGCTACTCCGCTCAAATGTTATAAATATATTTTCTTTTTATAAAAGAGTTGAAGCTACATAAATAGTAGGATTATTCTAAGATGTTCCTTTTGGTAGTTTTCTGGTGGGTTGTCGTCACCATATGGGTACTGCAGTACTCAATATTTAAGCAGGCAAGTCAGCTCAATGGGTAAGGTACTCACGGTGTGGAATGTCCCGAGTTGGAACCCCGCTGGTGCCAAAAGTTGAGTGTGCTTGAAATTTCCTTGGACAAGGAACTAACTGCTAATTTTCTTGTGGAAACTCGTACAAAACTCGGGGAGCTGATCAGGGCAGCGAAGGTGCGTATGTGGGCTGACCAAGGTTCAGTGCCCCTTGAGGTTGCCGCAGAACCTGAAATGATGCTTGGTGTGGAATGGAGCTTATTTGGCCCACGGTGGTCGCAAACATCTGTAAAGTGTGCAGAGGCCGAGTGGAATTACAAATCTGGAAGGCATAGCGCACTATAAATCCTCAGTATTTTCAATATGCTCAGGTCAACAATGCCATTAATCCTGGTTCGCTTACAAACACTCTGATCCACTCTGATGTTATGATTTGATTTTATTAATTTTTTTTACAGAACAAGTCTAACATTTGAACCTACATAATATGATCGGATGATTCCGCGATGCTGTGGGTTGTATTCTGGCTGGTTGTGGTGGCCATTTTGTGGGGTGCTACCAATCCTCTGATGAAGAAAGGTGGAGTAGGTATAGAAACTATCCACAGAGACAATGCTATCCAACAGTACTTGGCTGAAATCAAATTCTTGTTCTGCAATTGGAAGGTAAGAACCCCTACTTTTTAACCCTTTGAATCCGATGAGCCGGTATACCGGCTCACCTGTAAATGTACTGTATACATGATGAGCCCCTTTACTGGATTTTAGGTCACATGTCAGAAACCTGATGTGTCTGTTAAAGGTGCAATTCATGATTCTGATGTGACATTGACCTCACCTCTGTATGCTGAAAATTTCACTTTATTCTGACCATTCGTTTTCAAGTTACAAGCTTTTTAGCAATTTAAAAATCCCCATAAGCCACTGTGTTATAATTACTGTCTCGGGGCCCCAACAGTAATAAGAAAATGACACATTTTCTCACTTGTCTCAAAAATGCAAGCACATTTGAAAGAATGGTTTGGGGATTGTAACACATACCAGTTAAGGATTCTTACTACCTAAAAATCTCAATTTTGATAGAGGTGACCTTGAGCATAAAAAGTGAATCATGAATTGCCCCTTTAACAAGCATGGGTAATTGCAACTTTCAATGGTCTCATTTATATTGGAAGACATCAATATACCTTTGAATCATATATATACATACATACATACATACATACAAAGTGCTTTTGTATAGCGCCATTCCTAAAAGACCACAGCGCTTAATAACAAACAAAATATATATACACAGAAATGAAAAATATGCAAGAAAACCTTAAATGACTACATTTGCATGAACAAGTTTGTTTTTAACTCTTTCTTGAAGACATGTAATGAACTGGTATTACGTATTGAAGATGGCAGAGAGTTCCAGATAATAGGTGCATTGAAAGTGAATGATTTGTCAGCTGCTGAATGTAAAGTCTGGGTATGAATTTTTGGAACTGCGAGTCTAGTTGTATCTGTGGCAGAACGAAGTCCTTGACGTACCGGGGTGTATGGCTCCAGGCAAGATGTTAGATAACCTGGAGCTGAACCTGTTAGAGATTTATACACATAAAGTAACACTTTGAATGTGATCCGATGTTTAATGGGCAACCAGTGGAGCTGCTGTAACAGTGGTGAAGCATGGTCTCTCTTTTTGGCCAGGAAGATAATCTTGGCAGCCCAATTCTGAAGGCGTTGAAGTCGTGCAATATCTGTTGAATTTGCACCCATGAGCAAAACATTACCATAGTCCAATCTAGATATTATTAATGCACGGATGACAGAGTTGCATGTTTCAAAATCAAGGAAGCGCCGTACACGTGAAATATTACGAAGATGGTAGGTAACGCTTTGTGACAGCGAGGCAACCTGATTTGACATGGACATGGTGGTATCAAAGATAACTCCAAGATTACGAACAGTTTTAGATGGTAGTATTGTTTCCTGGCCAATAGAAAGTTTGATTTCTGGCATGCGACGACTATTGTAATGAGACAGTGCAACGAAAAATTCGGTTTTATCTTGATTTAGTTTGAGCATGTTACAAGTCATCCAGTCCTGAATATCATAAATGCATTTAGTTAAGCGAGACAAAGCAGAGTTGATGGAAGTATTGCATGAAGGATCAAATTCAACATAGAGTTGGACGTCATCTGCATAGATGTGATAAGAGAGTCCATGGCTCCTGATAATTCTACCGATAGGTATGGTATAAGCAGTGAATGATAGGGGTCCGACTATGGATCCCTGGGGTAGACCATAATCAAGGGAGCAAATGTTAGATTGAACACCATTAATACAAACACTAGTGCTGCGTCCAGTAAAGTAAGATTTAACCCACTTAAGAGCAATGCCTGTCATACCAATTTCATTTTTCAGTCTGTCAAAGAGAATTTCATGAGTGATAGTGTCAAAAGCGGCACTAAGGTCGAGGAGTACTAAAAACACACCCTTTTGATTATGGATGGAATTCATGATGTCGTTTTTGACTTTTAAGAGGGTGGTTTCAGTGCTATGTGTCGCTCGATATGCTGACTGTAATGGCTCGCCTAGATCATTTGTGCTCATGTGGTCAACAATACTATTAACAACATGTCTCTCAATGACTTTTGACAGAAATTTGATATTGGAGACTGGGCGATAGTTCTTAAAGATATTGTTATCAAGTGATGGTTTCTTGATAATAGGACTTATTATAGCATGCTTCAAAGTACATGGGAATATACCTGTTGAAAGAGACATATTGATAAGCTTGGTGAAAACTGGTATGAAAATATGAGAATTTTCTTTCACAAACCATGTAGGAATGACATCGAGTAAACATTGCTTAGAAGCAAACCCCTGAATGAGCTTAGAAACATCTTCTTCACTTAATAGTTCAAACTCAGATAGTTTACATTAGCTTACATTTAACATTACACTGATTACATTGCTTAACAACTTCACTGCATGTGACACTTGCCTTTTCATTGACAAGGGCTTTGTGTATCTTGTCAACCTTATCTTTAAAATACAAGGCAAAATCAGAGCACAAGCATTGTAATGTTTCATGTGCTGGTAGGATCTTATCATTGTTATTGAATCCATGGTTGATTGGTCATTTTGTCTTATTTACTCGACAGAGGTGAAAAATTCCTCATATTTTCATAAATTTGATCACAATTTTCAACAAATGTGGCTTCGCCCATATATAGACTACAACATAAATGTCAAATATGTTGGTCAACATAAATAGTGTTCTTTTGTGAATGCCAGTTCTTGGAAAAATTTAGACTACTAGCTGTAAAATGAAAAAGTACAGCAAGGGAAGTCAAAATCAAAGTAAGTTAAGGTGTCATTGTGTTTTAATTTATGGGTTGGCCTGGATCAGCAGTACAAATACAGGTGGAGTGGCCAGGGTTCAATGGGATTAAGTGATTTTTTGCAGTGTAAGGCCCCAATTGATGAACCAGGGGCTTTGGAACAGAGGATTGACAAATAATCTCCCTTTCCCTAAAAAAAGATTTTGAACAGAAGGCTATGTTTTAAATGGGACCCTAGGGAGTGTCCAGCAAGGTAAATGGTGAAATGATTGTCTTTTATCCAATGAGATGGTCCATCAAAAGGGGATAGGTTTATTCAAAATTTCAAAGATAAATTTCATAACACAGTGCAACATTTTTTCTTTACCAATGATTTTTCATGAGTTTTTTTATTTACATTATTTAACTCTTAGAGCGCCCAAGAGCAGCCATTTAGAAAAAATGGGTATTTTAGGAGTCTGATCATAATAGATGTCTTGTGTTTAATTTTGTCTAAGGATTCTCTAATGAGCATGAACTTTTAACCAAGCATATGGTTCATTCCAATCTCAAATGTCACAAATGTTACCAAAATGTTACATGTTCTTGACCTTCAATTCGAATGAGCTTTGGATATCTTCCAGGTATGCAGCAGCCCTTGAAGATGAGTCTAGCTCATTCAAATTCAACGGCAGAATCGTGTAACATTTTGGTAACGTTTGTAACATTTGAGATTGGAATGACCCATATATACCATTTGAAGTAATACACAAATAAATACTGAAGTGATGCTTAATTTCAAAAGAAATATAAAAATATATGACAGCAAATAGCCATTTCGTGAAGAAAAAATTGCCACTTAAACCAGGTACACTCAGGCTGGTGCCTATAGGATTAGTACATGCGATTGTACTGCAGCAGACTTGGACAAGTACTCCAGAAGGAAGTTCACTGTGTATTATTAACCTTGTATAAACCTGTAAATTTAATGCTTAATATTTGTTTGCGTTTTTGATTTCAGTATCTGCTGCCATTTCTAATCAATCAAAGTGGCTCAATAGTTTTCTACCTCACACTGGCTTCAGCGGGTAAGTGTTTTTTGCCCATTTTATTTCTTGTTTGTTTCTTTACCAAACTGTATAAACTCATCAGATCTTATAATCTCTATAGTAATTAATTGTAGAATAGCATTTATTTGTGAATTTACATTATTTTTGAAAAGTAAAGAGTGAGAAAATCCCAAAGAACAGAAAGGTAATGTCTCTGATATATGTGGTATCCTGAAGGATTGCCTAACTTCTCCATGTTTTTCATTGTTATGAATTCTCGTCGTAAAAGCCTTTCTCAAAATTTCTCAAAAAATTCTCCATGCTT
>JXSR01S052046.1:80984-91959 GCA_000969725.1 Ophiothrix spiculata
GATATTACAAGATAGGGATGAGGCAACGGACATTCCACCTTGGAATCCAGGGAGGGGAGCACTCAAGTATAATGCCGCAGGCATAGCGTGACCAAGAAAAAGGTGAATTAGGGTTGTTTTTGAGGACAGAATGGTAAATCAGGTGACACCGTTTAGAGTATCAAAATCAGCCATTTTCAAGAAATAGGGTACTTTATCAAACCCTTGTGTTAAAACAGTAATGGTAAAATCCCCATTTAAGGTGTGAATAGGGGGAAAAGGGTATACTTTGACTTATTTTATAAAATCACCCTTTAGGGGGTGTTATGAGAAACTGTGATAATGCTATGCAAGGGCTAATGGGCTAAAAATGAAAGAAAAAGCTAAAATTTGGCCTTAAATAAATTTTCAAAACAGAGGAATTCAGCTTAAAAGAGGAAATTCCACACCCCTGTATGCCTCAGGCCTTCATTTTTAAGGCAAGCTAGAGTGATTGCTCTCCTCTGCTCGCCTAAACAGTCTCTTAGCAGCATTTTTCAAAAATGAAGCCCTGATGCTTGCAGCGCTATACTTGAGTGCCCCCCCCCCCCCCCCACCCCACCGGCCAGGAATTTTGGGAACGTGTGGAAAATCCATAATTGAACAAAAAAGGAGGACTGTGACACAACTTATCATCGCATGCGTGGGACCAGGCCATCAAAACCATCTTGAGTTGTCTATCGCACGACCAGTCCAGCGGGTCAAAACCTGACAAAGTGTTGCGGGGAAACATAGTTTGCTTTAAAACAATTAAGACAGATTTACTCCGTAACTCAGGCTTATCTAACCATAAAAATTATACATTTCTAAATTAAATACAAGCTGAACATGATATGAAATGAATTAAAATGCTTTTTTGCAAATGTTTTTGGTGATATTTCTCATATAAAATTACAAATATGGGGAAAACCCCTTCCAAGGTATCTATTTATAGATTCCAAAAAAAGCAAACATTTTTCACAATTTTACAAACTTTTATGTTAGTTTGGCCTTTCATGAAATGTTGATCCTTTTCAGCACTTTTGGCTAAAATCACACATTTTTGCTCAATAATTGATATCACTTTCATGTTAAGCATATGCTAATCTGCTTCTGGAAGTGTATACTTTCATAAGGTTTAGACTAGTAGTTTCAGAGTTACAATCACAAAAAGATTTTCGAAAATTTGCTCAAGGATTTGTTAAACTATTTTTGTCTAGGCTTATAGAAAAAAAATATTTTTCTATAGCAGCATTGAGTTGAAAAGCCAAAGTCTATCAGGCGGGGGGAAAAAAACCTGTTTTACGGGCCCAACCGACCCTAAAGTTGCATTTTGAAAGAATTTTTTCAGCTGTTTTTGACCAAAATTGTTAAATTTTGACTAAATGTTTTTAGAAAATTTCTTTGTAAATTTTTTTTCCTCCCATTTTTTCAGACTTGGTTATTTTGGGCAATTTTTTTTTTTTTTTAAATTCGCATGACCGACTTGAAAGTTCCCCGCGCTCGTAAAACAGGGATTTTTTTTTGTTACTTAATGTATACATTTAAATACAAATCTATATGGTTTACAAAATTATATTCTATGATTTGGTCCATAATTGTACTTTTATATATCAAAATGTATGTACATGACATAGTATTATACACTACAAGGCTATTATTGCAATAATTGAAAATATAGAAATATAGTCCAATATGGTGAGATATTGCAGCATGGTAAAAATACTTTGTGACCACGGTATGTGTTCTATTTAAGTAATTTGCCCTAATGCCCCTACCAGTTACCTTGATACCCTATTAATTACTTCCATTTTCAAAGTTCCTACACCATGGAAAAGTCATGGAAAATACTTTTCATTTTCCAGGCCTGGAAAGCCATGGAATTATTTTAAATGACCCAAAGGTTATGGAGAAATCATGCAATTTCAAAATACCAAAGTTGTGTATAATTTATCGACCAATATCACACTAGGGTTGTCGTCAGGACCATTTTTCACTACATACCCCATCATACAGTAGCGGCGTAGCAATAATGTATGTTCAAGATTTCGAGTTTCAAATTTTCGAGTTTCAAATTTCCCGAGTTTCAAATATTTGAGTTTCAAATTTTTGAGTTTCAGGTTTTCGAGTTCCAAATTCGACTTTCAAATATCCAAGTTTCAATAATTTGAGTTTTAAATATTCGAGGTTCAAATATTCGAGTTTCAAATTTTCAAGTTTACGAAGATGCAATTGGACCAATAGGATGCAAAGACCAATATAAGATAGGAAAATAATTGTGTACCAATTGTTATTTTCAAAAGCCTAATATAAATAATAATAATAATATTTAATGGCTTTTTTTTTTCGGGTGATACAAGAATATATTGTACTCGCTCAAAAAATATTGCACTCGTCTTCGACTCGTGCAATATTTTTTTTAGCTCGTACAATATTTTCTTGTATCACCCTCAAAGCCATTCAATATTATATAATTATTTTATCAAAGAAAAGTCACAAGATGTTTTGTTGTTCATGAAGATGCAGGATCCCTGTATTCTTTAACATTGTAATTGCTTTCTAATTAAATAGGTGTGTCCATTCAAAATTGCTTCAAAATTGGGTACTTTTTAGAATCCTTCAAAGGCACACCATTTGTGACCTCTTCACAACTACCAAGCTTCATTTGATGAAGATCAATCTTCACTAGTTAATAAAGTGAGTATTTTTAAATGGTTTTATTCAACTTCTTTGTAGTTTGGTTCTGACGCACTGATGTAGTCATCTAAGAAGAAATATAAGAACTCAAATGTCGGCCTGCTTGATGGGTCTTCACTCCAACATTTGAGCATTAAATCATAGAGAGAGTCTGGACACTGCACTGGTTTTGACATGCGGTAACCTCTCTCAATTAGGTCTAGTATAGGCACACCAGTCATGCCTGCAAAAAAGGAATCAAATTTACTATTAGGGCCATTCAATTTGATTCAGCCACAAACATGACCAAGTATTACATGGCTTCTATTTTCAAAAATTCAATGTCTAAGGTTTTTCTTTAAGTATGCTTTAGTCTCCAGGGTTACTCAAATATATTATGTAATGTGTGTGAATGAAGTTGTAGCTTAACGTGAAAAATACTGGTTCTCGGAACCGAGCGATCCCCCTGGCCTGACGCGATCCCAATAAATGTAGATGTTTAGCGAGAAGGAATGCATTGTTAACGAATGGATGATGATGCAAATAACAACTCTT
Organism: Ophiothrix spiculata; assembly: GCA_000969725.1. NCBI lineage: Eukaryota > Metazoa > Echinodermata > Ophiuroidea > Amphilepidida > Ophiotrichidae > Ophiothrix > Ophiothrix spiculata. The sequence continues at coordinate 84,213 of JXSR01S052046.1, forward strand.
GAACTCAAAACATGGAAGTGACAGACTACAATTTAGCGTCTTTGGGGAAAATCAAGGGGTTGTTGCGTATCGTCTATCCAAAACCCAAGTTTGGTTCCATTCGGACTTTAACTTGTCAAATTCGGCCAAATTGACATTTTCAGCCTATTTTACAACTTGACCTCATATGACCTTTGACCTTGGTATGTGACCTTTCACTACATTAACATATGAGGGTTTTTATATTTTATCCATAAACCAAGTTTGGTTCCAATCAGACTTCAACTTTTCAAATGAGGCCAATGGACAATTTCAGCCTATTTTGCAACTTGACCTCATATGACCTTTGGCCTTAGTATGTGACCTTTGACCTCACCCACAAATGTGGGTTCTCTTGCTGCACCCATGACCCAAGTTTAGTCAAAATCCATCAAAATATGCAGAAGTTAGAGGCAAATATTAACCCTTTTCACAATGCCGATGACACAGACGACCCTGGATGCATAGTTGAATAATCTTAGTTACGTGGTAAGCAAATGGGCTCTTTCTTAACAAGATAATTTTGAATCACCCTTTGATTTGATCACTTTGAATGTGATGCTCGAAGCTTCAAAACTAGCTGAATTTGAAGGCTGTCAAAATAAATCAGTAGGAAATATATAGATCCCATCATAAAAAAGTCATGATACAGAGGGGACAACGTCTGCTATATAAATGACATGATCTCACAATTTCTATTGGTACTGGTCTGGTCCATTTTCAGTCATAGTGATGTGGATGGGTAAACGTTCGAAATCAATCAAAACCATACCAAGTGAACAAGGATAGCTTGATGTTGCAATTAGGGATAATCTTTATTTCTCAAGATCCTGTAAAATATCTTGAGGAATAACATGTATTACAATAAAGAAGTAGAGTCATTAAGCCAAATATCAGCCTTTAACCTTGAAATCCCCTAGGTCTACATAATGCTGAAAGCCTCTCGGCCTGCAGGTATAGGTCCTGTTCATTCAAGCGCAAATTTAATTTGGTATACTTCACCTTGATCAATCACACAAAAGACTGATTGTCCAATTTCGAAGAGAGCACTTTTGGAGGACTTGATATAGAAACAAACATCCTACCGCTTCTCCTCCGAAACATTTTTGGAATGATATACATGATTCCGTGTGATTATTCAGCTTCTTCTAATGTAATGCATTTAATATGAAAGCATTCTTGGACGACTTTTACACTTGATCCGAAGACAAATATCCAATTGCTCCTCCTGAGAAACATTTTGGAGTGATTCACATGATTCCATGTGTTTATTCAGCTTCTTTGTAGTTTGGCTCGGTAGCAACAAAGTAATCATCTAGGTAGGAATGTAAGAACTCAAATGTCGGCCTGCTAGATGGGTCCTTATTCCAACATTTGAGCATCAACTCATAGAGAGAGTCTGGACACTGGTTTGGTTTGGGCATCCGATAACCTCGCTCCACTTGTTCTAGTACTTCCATGTTGACCATACCTGCGAGGAAGACAATTTGGTATCTTAGAACTTATACGATACGTCACAGAAACATGCATGGTTTAGAAATGAGCTTTAATTCATGCAGGCAATGCAAAGGTATTGATTTCAAACAAAGTCACACCATGTATGACTCTCACCAAGCCCGTAGCCAGGGGGGTGCGGTAGGGGCGTTGCACCCCCCCCCCCCCAAATTTGACAATGTAGAAAAAAGGCCCACAAAAATTCCCTAAATGTCCACCAAAAGCACCAAAAAACGTAAATGTAGGTAGTTTTTTTTTTAATTCTACACAAAATGCTTGGAAAACTGCTAAAAACCTTTTTTTGTTGTTGTTGTTACTTTGTCAAAACCAATAAAATTAGTTTAGGGTCGACCAAAACAAAAAAATTTCCTCCAAAAGGTCCACTTTCTGAAAATTCGCACCCCCTTGAAAAAATCCTGGCTACGGGCCCGACTCTCACCCACAGTAGTGTTCGCCGAGGGAGCGGACTTGGAGAGGGGGTTTTTGGGGTGAGGTCGAAGTTGAGGTCAAATTTTAAATTGACAGGCCATAACTCCTGAACTCCCGCTACACTAAACCTGTGGATGAAAAGCTGCCACCCTCTGAGGTGGCCTTATGGTCAAAGGTGATTCGAACATTGTAAGGAGAGTTGACCTTTGGTCATCTCAAATCATTTCAAAGTCACAGCCATAATTCTTGTCTCTTGGACCAAAATTTGTACCACAAATAGCCACCAGACTTGGATGTGTCCTGTGAAGGTCACTCAAGGTCAAAGGTTATAAAAAGTCAAATACTAAAATTTGAATGAGAGACAAATTTCTATCATATGAACTCACTTCATGGTCAAGGTCATGTGAAGTCAAGGATTGCTGATTCATTTCTAGGGGGCCCCCCTGAAGTATTTTGTATGATATTTGGCACTTAAACTAAACCCCATTTAAGCAGGACCGTGAAACTCGTATTCCCAAGCCAACAGACGAAAGTAGTATAATCCACGCTCGGGTCAAAAGGTAAACATGTGGCATTAATTTATGCTAGCCAATCAGGTTGGCGTAAACAGGCTTGTATTTACATATAGGACCGATTTGCTACAATAATCAGCTGATTATTGTTGCAAATCAGTCCTATATTCATGAGCTGGGTCGCGACACTCTTCAATAGGAGAGTTCATCTCCCATTATATATAGACTCTCTGATTTAACCTATCTGTGTTTGACAAAGTCACATACCTGGGTATGGTATCCTGCCATATGTAACCAACTCTGTGAGTAGAACTCCAAATGACCATACATCAGATTTGATAGTAAATCTCCCGTACATAGCTGCCTCTGGAGATGTCCATTTTATGGGGAATTTAGCACCTGCAACAAATAATTGGAACCATTAAAAATTTCTGAATACAGGGGTAGAAATTCGGCGAGAATCCATTCTTGCAGAGATTCTCCCGGAGAGGATTTTGCGAGAATCCAAATAGATTCCGGTAAAGTGAGGTGGACAAATTGTGTATGAATGTAAAGAATCAAAAGATTCTTGCAAAGATTCTCCCCCAGTAGATTTGCGAGAATCTAATAAGATTCTCGCAGCAGTGAACAAATTTCTAGACCTGGAATACCATATCTGATCAATTTAATGTCTTCAAACACTGCTGTCTATTAACCCTAACCCCACTGAATCTCACAATATCCAATTCCACAAAGTTAAGAAATTCGCCTAAGTCCAAATACGTCATAGACCCGAGAGGTCCCGGGTTCGAATCCAGGTGAAAATCCGTGATTTTTTATTTTTAAATTTCCGAGGGAATACTTTTTAAACGAAGAAGTGGTCAAAAGTGTTAGGGTTAGCAATGCTTACATATGGGTCTATACTAACCCTAACCCAACTGAATTTCACAATATCCCATTCCAAAAAGTTAAGAAATTCGCCTAAGTCCAAATATGTCATAGACCCTAGTTAGCTATGACCACGAAATCGCTGCAATGGTAGCGCCTGCTCAGTGGCTTGACATAGTGATAATTGAATTGGGAAGCACAAGGTCCCAATTCGAATCCAGGTGAAAATCAGTGATTTTTGACTTTCAAATTTCCTAGGAGATAGTTTTTAAACGAAGAAGTGGTCAAAAGTGTTAGGGTTAGGGTCCTTCAAATGTGCCTATATTTTGTATCATAAAACTGCAAGATGCATCATTTTCAGAAAAGTATATGGACTTGCTATCAAAAGTTATGGGTTCAAGCCTCTGCCTAGCCATCTATGTGTTACGTCCTAAATATTTTTATCCACATTGTTCCTCTCCTCATAGGTGAAAGAAATACACTCCCGCTCAAAAGTATTTCCGCATAATTTATGTAATGTAGGTACCAGTAATACTTGGAAGGTAAATCAGACTCGGAAGTGCAGGAGTAGCATGTACTAGAGTCTGGCCTAAACACTCAGGAAGTGGAGATGGGCACCACTGCCAAATGAGCAATTAAACATCGGTTTTGAGTTCATCTTTACCTCCTAATGCACACCAGCTTCAATGGCACCTATTATTCAACTACTGTACGCCAAAAGATATATGATAAGCAAAAATACTAAATCAAATCTTTTATTCTTTAATTGTTATCCATGTCGTGTAGTTTGACTTAGGAGCTCTCAATTCATAATGGCCCATAATCACAAAAGTTATTCCAGGAATAATTTTATTCCTGGATTTTCGTTCTTGAAATAGAGAGTTTGGAGCCATGAGCTAAGTTGGATTTTATACAGCCTGGGATAACTAGCCTTTGGAATAACTTTATTCCTCATATGTGAATACAATATGGTGTCACCAATTGAAGTAATAAAATGTTATTCCTGGAATAAAGTTATTCCGCTTTTGTGAATACGGGCCAATGATTTTCTAAATTTTCCACGCACCTTGTCTCGCCGTATATTCCGTGTCTTCTATCATCCTAGCTAAACCAAAGTCAGCCACTTTACAGATATTTTGGTCACCAACGAGTACATTTCTTGCTGCTAAATCTCTGTGCACATAATTTTGTCTTTCCAAATATGCCATACCTGCAGCAATCTGTGGATATCAGGACATTTAGTTTGGTTTTGAGAATGCAATTGTTAACATGTTCAATAAAATGTTCACACATATATCAATGAAATTTTGTCAAAATAGTCACTTGTCTTTATGTACATTGTGGTGCAGAAATGGGCTCATATGTAGTTTTACTTTCTTTACAGGAGGCAATTGATGTCATCTACCTACCCGCTTATCACATAAGCTGCATGGATAAAATTGAGACAGGCGCCATAATTAAGTCTCTGCATTTGAAGGGTTATAGGGCCCAGCAAATCTTAATGACACAATCAAAGTTTGGTTGTTTGATACCGTAGTAAAGGTTAGGGTTTCCTCTTTCCATTAATACCAAAATTATGGAAATCGGTTAATGAATGATGTCACAATGACGTAGTAAAGCATGGTCGACCTTAAAATGTTGATTTTCATTGAAATTAAAAGAAAAACAGATTTTTTCAATAGAGAGGATCCCTACAATAATGGTCTGTGGACAGTCAGTTAAAAGTGGGAGAAATGTGTTACTTTGAACATTGACTATGCAAAGATGCCTTAAGTATCTCTTAATAAAATTTCGTTCCTATTTCTTCTGGTTAAAGTTTAAAACTTTTTAATACCCCCTCGTACATACCTATTACATATCCGAATTTGTGATTGGTTACCAATCTATGTGAAAATACCATTTAGACATGGTAAAAAATCAATAATAAAACTGTATCGCCAAATATTGCACATTTTAATTGGCTAAAAGTTCATCTGTTATGCAATCTGTGTTTTGATTGGCTGATTATGATCACATGATTCCACAATCAGCCAATCAACACATGCAATGCTCATCATTTGATAGATGATTTATTCATAACGATCAGCAAATTAATGAAAATTCTGCCGGCAACATCAAACGATTTTCAAGGTGAAAAGTATGTTTCCTTACTTTTGTCAGTTTGTATGTGAAAAGGGTAAATATGAACAAGGTTCATTAATTATATGTGTCCATGTGTAATTGCTTGATTTGATCCTGGGGGAGAGGGTTGGGAAAAATCGCTTCACAGTTCTGATCGCCACCCATCCTCGGGCCAAATCAAGTGATTACACACAGACACATGTTATTTGACAGATCACATCCATGCATGCATGTGGCCAATAGCCATCTTTGTTATTTTAGTCAACTAACACATTCAGTATATGATCATGGAGTCTTCAGAAAGAAGACTATCTGCGCTTAAATAAGACATACAATGTCTGATTATGAAATCTGCAGTTTTCCTATTAATCATCATTGATAATCTTTATTTTGAAACACCCTGTAGGTAACAAATAAAGACTCATTTATTCAGAGTAATGCGGTGATGTTGCCAAAGACGACATGTGCTTCCCTCATTAATCCTTAGGCTGCAATCACATAAAAGTATACGGTATATGGTATTCACCAAACACTATTCGATATTGGCTATACAGACATGGTGAGCTAAACGTTTTTTCAAATGATGCCCTCTTATGTGACCCTGTAGCATCAAATTCATGTGTTTCGAAAAATCGTGCACCGTATATCCAAAATAGTATCGTTCTATGTGATTTCAGCCTTACCTCAATGAATCTTGCTCCTTACATTAGAAAAATAAGAAAATACCTTAGGTCCAATTGCATTATAAACAGGAGATTTATATGCAACAGCTGCAGAACACAAGCCTTAGAAGTGGGACATTTTTCACTTATCCAAACATTAAAAACGGATTAAGTGAGGTCACTGTCAAATTCTGTATTAGCCAATCATAAACAACTTACTCATTACATGTGATGGTATAGGCCTTACAAAATTTCTTTATATCAGACAAACTACTCAACGGATTTTCGTGAACTAAATTTTTGAATGGTCTATTATATATGTGCTTAGGCGGAAATGAGAAAAGATGACATTGAATTCAGTAGAAAGAGGACAACATAAGTGCCAAAGTTTTCAATCTCTTCGTACATGAGAATGCTTGGACCTAGCGATCTGGTTCTTTTTTTCCGCCTTGCAGATCGACGGCACGTTTTGATATATCCAACTTTAGAAATTCAAAAATTTGTCATTGCTGCGATTCAAGAACATTAAAAATCAAAAACAACCCCATGTTATAATATATGAAATTATGTGAAGGTGGAATTTCAACTGGTCCATATTTGACATCATAACAACGCTGGGTTTCGTGTTCTTTTAACTATCTCAAGTAATATCATTGAATAAGGACAAATGAAGCCAATATGAACGTGGAGCACTACAAATTTGTACGAATAATATCCAGCTTATTGGGGTTTGTCAGGCTTATGAGTAGTTTTCACCTGAAGTGAGTTTCAATAACTAAATAACTAAATGTTACACAAAATGCAAATTGATTTGGTATAGAAACATTACCTGAGCACCCATTTCTACTAATTCTACTAATTTGAGATCACGACCATCGCCATCTTTCATGTAATCCAGCAAACTGCCGTTGCTCATCAACTCTGTTACAATAAAAATGGGTTCCTGAAAAGGATGACAAATGTTTGAAATGAGATAAATAACACTAATAAGTCTTGAATACACATCACTGTAGAGCAGGACAATGGTACTCTGATTGACAAATCGTCATGTGAGTGCAAGGAAATTGTATCTGCAATAGCTGCCTCTTATCATAAATTTGGATTGCACACGGTGTAATCTCCAATCTTGGGTCAGTGGTTCTTGAAATGGTTCTTCAGGTGACAGAGTCACCTGAAGAACCATTTCAAGAACCACTGACATAAGATGGAATTTTTATGGGATTTTTCAATTCTTGTGAAAAAGTATAAAATAAAAATAACTTGGGGCAGCCATTACAGATACGACTTTCTTGCACTCACATGACTAAATGTTCTGCCATCTATACTCTATAACTTTGAAGTATGCAGCAATCAGACTCTGTTACTAATCGATCCATAGCATATACCCTGTATTCTATAACATAGTAAAACTGGTGGTTTTGTATTGTGTAAGAGACTAGTAAAGATTGATTATGATTGATTAAAGGTGCAATTCATGATTTTGATATGGCCTGTTTTCTAGCTAAATAAAAAGAAGAGTACAACATAAATATACTCTGAAATTTTCACTTGATTCCGACCTTCCGTTTCCAAGTTACAAGCTTTTCAGCATTTTGAACATCCCCATAGACTACTGTGTTGTAATTACTGTCGGGGCCCCGACAA